>LOJH01011046.1:16142-45920 GCA_001685095.1 Ellobius talpinus
TCCCAGCACTTGGGAGGCAGAGGCAGGCAGATCTCTATGAGTTTGAGGCCAGCCCGGTCTACAGAGTAAGTTCCAGGACAGCCAGAGACACACAGAGGAAACCCTGTCTCAAAACTACATAAACAAACAAAATCCCCAAGAGACCCCAGAAGCCATCCTACATAATCCCTCGCATTCTTAGATCAAAGCTGAGCTCAGAGAAGTTCGTGGCTTGCCCAGCCTCACAAAGCCAGTGAGAGACCTGGCTCTCACGGTACTTAGAGGTTACACTGCCCGGGCACTCCAACATGGCCATCTTTCCTATGTCAAAATCCTGTCCTGATCCTTACCCAGCATCCAATGGCACTACTTCAGAGAACCAAGGGACCCATCTGACCCAGGCCATCGACCCTAGGTTCCCACCTACTTCATTCGCTGCATGAAATAAGGCACAGCTCCTGCTCTCTACAAACCCAAGTTTCTAAAAACCTCATGACCAAAGTTGAAGAGACTAAAGCTCAGAGAGAGCTTCTGGGTATCCTTAAGTCACACAGCTAGCTTGACCGGACGATTGCCAAATCCGGGTCCAGGCAGTGGGGCTCAACTGTATGTGTCTGCTCACATGGCTGACGGGTGCCAGGGCAGAAGACGAGGAGGATGTCCTAGATCAGTGAGAGAGAGCATTACCAGGCCCCACTTGCACGCTGGAAGCACCCAGCAGACACTGCCCTGACCGATAACCCACACTCACAACCACGCCTGCGTGGTTTGTGGTTGCCTGTTTGGCCGGCATTCATGGCTCCAGATATTTGGGGGGCACCATTACTTATACACTACATTTCTATTTCTATTTTCAGTCAATTCTTGCTAGCCTTAGCTGCTTTCTCCCAAAAGACACAGAGGAATGGAAGAGAAGAACTCTTTGTCAGAAGTAAGTCAGGGGCAAAGGTTAAGGTCAGAGCCTTGGCTGTGTGTGCTGTCTTTCAATAGGAGCCTTTTGCAGGAAAACACTCAAGACAAGGGGGCTTTCTGCACCTTTCAAAGGAAATGGGAGTAACTGGGGACAGGGGAAGAGGGAGGCACAAAGTTGGCCTTATGCGGAGGCAGCCACGTTCTGCCAGGATGGTCAGATTTGAGGCGAGGCTAGAAGACCCCTATTTCCCTGAAATGTTCTTCCTTTTGCATATGAGTCCATCACTAGGCACTTTCTCCTTTGGTCTCCATGGCTTTTAGAGGAAAGTCAACTACAAATTCAATCCTTGTATTTCACAGAAACGGGAATCCAGGCTGGGCCTGCCTTATGTCATCTGGATGAACGGGAATCACAAAGCACAGGAGACCATGCTGGTATTAATACAGAAACAACTGGCCCACAGCCTTTCTCTCTGCGGTCTAGGAACGAACAAGTAAAACCAAGAATTGAATATTTCCCAAGATTCTGTTTGGTGCCCCAAATGGAAATTTGGGGGATTTGCCATTAGGTAGAAAAACAAAGGTCATCCCACACTAAATCTCTGTTTAGGCGCAGTATTTGTGATGTTATTACATAGTTTATTTACAGGCACAGATTTCCAAAATCAACCTACGGGAAGTTAAGTGTTTCCTGTGGGGCACTATACCTGCAATTTGAGAATCTGCCACTAGGTGGCGAATAAAAGTAGGTTAGGTTGAGTGACCCTCAACAAAACTGCAATCTAGACAAAGTAGGTAGTAAAGCAGCCTAGGTTTGAAGCCAGTTCTGCCTCTCACTAGGGAGTGGTCACGGAAAGTCATATGCCCTTCCTATCCTGTGAGTCTTTATCTATAGATTTATGGTCATTAAATTGGATAATATGATTGGCTGAACCTCTCTGTACATCATCTGGGGGAAATACACACTGAATAGTAACTATAATCCTTTGACATTAATTTTCTCTTATTTACAATTGCTTAATTGTTTTTTAATCTACAGGCCCCATCTATAGTTTCTCAGAAGGATCTACAACTTTTTCCATACAGTCAATTCAAATAAAACAAAACCAAAACAACAGTCACATGTTTTGGACAGCAGCTACCCTCCATCTTACAGAACATCCCTCTCCAGTACACAAGAATGTCCCACTACCCACTAGATCCACTGAAGTCATTCTCATCCAACTATGAATCTTGCAAATTCAGCTTTCAGACCAGAAGTGCAAGGCCAGTTGTGTGGGCCAGGCAACCACACTGACAGCTACTCCCTTGTCCCAGATGTCTTCCAGGGCTTCCTTATTTTGTTGCTCTGGTTTGCAAGTAGTATTACTACCTATTTGTTTATTTGTTTGTTTGAGACAGAATCTTGTGGTTACAAGGATGCACTATCATGTCCATAATGGAGCAAAAGAGATTCCTTTAAAATTTCAGCCTATTTTTCTGTCTAAGTTACTGCCCAAGACCCCTCACAGCAGCCTCCTCTCCCTTTCAGCACCGCCTGAGCGAATGCTTAGGTCTGAGTCACTCTCATGCCAGGCTGCTGATAGCAAGATGGCTCAGCGGGTGAATACACTTGCCTGAAGGCCAGATCATCCAAGTTCTATCCTTGGGATCCACACAGTGGAAAGATACGACCCCTTCAAGCTGTTCTCTTACTTCGGCATGTCCCCTACAGAGGGCCTGGGGACTTGGGGACTGGTCTCTCCCCTCTTCAGGGGGATGGGGGAGCCAAGGTCTTATGAAGATGGGAAATGATGCTGAGCCTGATCTATAATCTTCCTGCCTCGACCTCTCATGTGCTAGGATTACAGGTGTACGCTACAACATCTGGCTAGTAGGAGAAACTTCTAAAACAATTTAGAATTACTTCTAAAACGTCAGCAATATTCCTGGCTCTACACTTCCCCCTGCCTTGGATGGGAGGGAAAGAGTTCTGACTCACTGCTGATGGAAGACTGTGGAGGGACCTCAGCATCCTCCTGCTTAGGCTAGTGATGAGGAACAGGTGACCATGCTGTTACTCATGACCCCACCCCACTGGATGTAGATCCTATAAGCAGGCAGGCATCTCTGGGATGTGTGAGGACAGCAGGCCAAGACATAGTCCTCATCAACTTCCCACCTGAGGCGCTGACTCCTGCCCCACGCACCTCTGTTTTGACTCAGGGATGGATTTGTCTTTGCGGGCTCAGTAGTTTATAACACATGAATGGACTGATAGCTAGACAACAGAGTGTGTTAAAGATAAAGCAGGAGGCCCATCAAAGGTCTCTGCGGGCCTTGAACCAGCATCTCTCATTCCTTCCTGAGCTTCTGGTAAGATCCAGTCTGGATTCAGCAGGTCGGGGAGGAGACCGCATTTCTAACGAGCTCCTATATGATGCCCCAGTTGCTGACCATATTCTGAGCAGCAAATCCTCAAACGCCTAAGAACCCTCACTCCTGGAGAAGATTCTAGAAGGCTGCGTTCACACAGTCAGAGAGCAGGCTCACCATGCCATTGTGTTCACTGGGCTTCACTGATGACTTCCTGCTGACACTGAGCCACACTGAAGGTGCAGAGATGCCAAGGGAGGCTGACCCAGGGTCACAAAGCTAGGAGGCTGAGCTGAGATTTGAACCCAAGTGTGTTGACTTTCAGGCCCCCCATGCTGAAAGACTACACAGTGCTTGCCTATTTCTACTCATCCTCCCCAACAAAGTGATGTTTTTCATCAGACCAGAAGTGTGGAGTAGGAGCCCAGGTGTCAGGGCAGATCTGAGCCCAAAGCCTGCTTGTTTCTTTGAGGCCCTTCCAGGTTCTGTTATGGATAATGGTTAGGGAAAAAGCTAAACAAAGGAGATTAGACTCAGAGTTCTTGTTCTGAAAAGAAAAAAAGGAGAAATGCTGTGGGATAAAGTTCTTGTACACTTTAAGATTTGTCACTCCTATTAGTTTAATAAAACGCTGACTGGTCAGTAGCCAGGAAAGAGTATAGGTGGGGCAACCAGACTAAAAGAATTCTGGGAAGAGGAAAAGTAGAGAGTCACTCAGCAACCAGACGCAGAGGAAGATAAGAATGCCTCACTGAGAAAAGGTACCCAGTCACGTGGGTAAACATAAATAAGAATTATGGGTTAATTTAAGTTGTAAGAGCTAGTTAGTAATAAGCCTGAGCAATATGCCAAACAGTTTATAATAAATTAAACGTCTGTATGTTTACTTGGGACTGAATGGGCTGCGGGACTGGGCGGGACAGAAACTTCCATCTACAAAGTTCTTTCTCACTAAGGTGAAATCTGGTTCTTTATGCTTTGGCCCAGTGAGAAACACTGTGACTTCTTTTTCCCTTTGGTATAGACAAGTTAGGTGTAACAGCCTGGCCCAGCCCTCTCCTGGACTCCTCCCCTGTCTTCTGGAGGCACAGTTAGGTGAGCAGACTCCATCTTTAGGTCATGCAGCCTGACAGCCTCAGGCTTTTTGGTGGATGTCAGTGCTGAGATCTGTGGAGAAGGAGAGCTATAAACTCCCTGGGGAGCGTTTCCAGGTCTGATGACTGTACTGCTTGATGTCAGGGACCAGGGACTGAATGATGCATCAGTTTATAAGGTAGGATGGGCCTCGAAGAGCCAGCTCAGACCCTGTCAGAAGGGAGCAAAGGCAGGGGCTATGTCTTTAGACTGGGTCTAGTCAAGGTGACTCAGGCTAGCTTCAAACTTGCTACATAGCTGAAGATGAGCTTAAGGTTCAGTCTTCTTGCCTCTCCCTCCCGAGTGCTGGAACCACGGGCATGGACCACCATGTCAGTATATGCAGTGTAGCCGATCAAACCCAGGGCTCTGGGCCTGCTAGGAAAGCGCTCTGCCAGCTGAGCAGCATCTCCACAAAGCATCTCTTGAATGTTCCAAAGGCGGTGACCACCCGAGGGAGACGGGAGGAAGCCATTTTCTCTCCCCTTTATGGTGAACACAGGGTAGGCCTGAGAATGGGATCACTGTAAGATGCTGGTCAGGGCTGATTCTGACAGATAGGTCAATGACATCATCATTCTTGACCCTCCCGACCCCCACTTGCAGCCCACAGCCCCTTCACTGATCCTCCCCTAATAGACACCCAAGAACTGTCTTCTTCCCTCATTTCGACCAAGCCCTCAGTCTTTGCCTGCCTTGGTCACCTCAAGTCTTCCCATCTCTTGTATGGCAGGCATATGCCAGCTTGAAGGATCCTTTCAAGATAGAAATCTGTCCTGTCAGCACAGAACACCTCACCGTAAGGGGATAAATCCTTGGCCCTTAGTGTGACCTTTGAGAACCTGTTCTTCCCAACCCAGTGAAGGTCACCAGCCATCTTCCCCACCCTGCACTCCATATGACCCAATATGGCAGGCTCATAGTAGCGCACGTCTGCCCTCATGGGCCCCATGAAGCCTAGCCTCCTTCTCCTGCCTTAGTTTCCCTCTTGTCTTTCACCACTACCAAACCTAGGCTGAGTAACGGACCCATCTGCCACTAGGACGTGAGTTTGCTGACACAGCTGCATCCAGGGACACAGCTATCTCGAAGCACAGAGTGAAAAGACTTGACCGGGCTTCCGGAAGGAAAGTCTTTATTTCCAAGGTGAAGTGCATGTGTGGGGAAGGTCATGAGTGTTACGGAGGCCTGAAGTCATAGCCCTCACTTTCAGTGATGTTGTCAACTAGCAAGGGGACCACTGATAGCTCTGGTTAACTTGTGTTACGGACATGGGTGGGGCCTGGACTGGAACCCAGGGCTGCTTCCAGGCCAGAGCACTTTCCTGAAGGTCAAATGACCTAGGCTGCCTGAGGCTGCAGAAGTGTGGATGTCTGCTTTAACCAAAGGTTACTGGAGAAGGGTCATCAGAGACACTCCAGGACTATGGACTTGGGGTGGGTGCTCAGGAGGTCAATTCCTTTCTGAAGAGATCTCTAAGCTAGAAACAAAAGAAAGAAAATCCTGACAAAGTGGTTAGTTTTTCCTGGCTCTAAAATGTGGAGCTATGGTAGAGAAAGGGCTTGGGGTCTGACCCACATTCACTTACAGGAGCAGAAAGGGGCCCTGTGAGGCTACCACCCGCAGAGAGACCCGGTGGTTCTGGGGCTGGAAGCCGCTAGGGCTAGTGACATTGACACCTCACACACTCTTCAGGGGCGACCTTCTTGGTCCCATCTCCTGTCTGGCCAGCTCTCTCTGAGGTCAGCTGGCCTGACCGCTTCTCCACTGGTTCATGCTACTATGCACACAGAATCCTTAGCCCCTCAGGTCACCGTTCTCGTGGTCCTCTTAGCCTATGGTCCCTGGACCCTGATCTTCCCGTGCCTGGCTTAGTCCAGATGTCACCTCTGCAGAGGTCCTCCTTGGCCAGAAAACCTCAGACATCTTGGGCCTCCTCACTCACACTCCTTTTCCTTTCTGGTTCCTGTCACTATTGGAAAATGTTCGTTTGTTTGCCCCCCATCCCCCACTGAAAGATAAGCTTCCTGACAACAGTGGCCTGGCCTCTTGTTCTCAGCTATATTATCGGTGCCTACGGCTGGTCCCAGCACACAGTGGGGCTTGATAAATACCTGTGGCAGGAAAGGAATGAGTGAGCACAGCTCTTTCATGCAGCGTTCACAGCAGTATGCTCACAGCAGGCCTTGGGAGCCGCTGGCCCCAGATTACAGAGTGGGAGCTATGATTACAAGGGAAGACCCAGCATTCCCAGAAGGATGAAGGTGAGCAGTGCAGGCCTGTAATTTTGTTGATTTTTTTTGTACCCCAGTATTCCCAGAAGACACTGTCTGTCATAGCAACATCAGAGAGGTTTGTCTTTTTGCCATCTGAGGTTACCACTGGGGTCCAGAAACTTCCCAGGACCTCACCCTCAGAGACTGCGGTCCCTGCCAGAGCTCAGTCATCACTTGCCCCAGTTCCCAGATCCTTTGGGGAAAGGCTTCTTAGCCTGGTGCCTGGTGGCAATGGAGAGAAACACCTATGGCTGAGCATGAGGCCAGCTCTCCCTGAGCGAGCTTAAAAACCATCCCTTCCCCCTGCTTCCTCTGGTACTGAACAAACACCGGATCTTCTGCAGAGGGCTCCGTGGTCAGGGAGAGGAAAGCCTTGTGTCTCTGGTTCACCAGGCTCCACACTGCCTCTTCACTGAGGAACTGGTATGTCAACGGTCACCAGCACAAAAGATGTAAGCAGCCTGCTGTCTAAAACTACAGTCCTGTGAGGGGGCGAGGTCAGCAGGCTGTCTCCAGGCTGCCAGCCCCTGCCTTGAATATGGACATGGGGTCACTCTGTGGTCCAAGTCATTTCATAGCTTATACCTCAACCACCTAGGAATACAAAGGGCTATGGGTAGGGCCACTCAGTTATTAGCACCGCGGGATTTGTGGAAGCCCAGAGAGGTAAACTGAGGCCAGCATAGAGCACAGAGAGCTCTTACGTGGAAGGCAAGCTAGCACAGCCTCGACAGAAGAAGCACAGCTTTTTCTGCTCCACTGTCTGGCTTCTGAGGTCCCCAGGCCCCCCGTCACAGTCGTTTGCTTTTTACATCAGCAGCTAATATAAACTCTGCTCTGCAATGACCATTTCCTCCCAAGGAGGCTCCTTGGGCCAGCAACTCAGGATACACAGGAAATGGACTCCAATCCCAGGATGGGCAACAGGAGATGGATTTTCCACAATAGTCTTTTAAAACAAGGCAGAAGGTTCCATATAAACAGTAGGCTGCACCAAGAGGCTGCAGACGCAATCACGATCCGTCCAGTACCGAGAGCACTCTGCCAGCCCCTCCAAGAAGGCTCCAGACACACTTGGGAGACCACGGCCCCTAGCACTCTGATATTGCCACAGGTGGAGGCCTCCCAAACAGGAAGCCGGGCTTGTTTGCTTTGGGTTATCTTCCCAAAGGTAACAGCCTGGGTGCATCTCTCTATGGTGAAGAAGCAGGTTGGCCTCCTACCTGTAATAAGAGATGCGGACTCCCCAACATCTGGGGTCCCTTTCTATATTGCACCCACTGCACGTGCAGATGATGTTCTCCACCCAGCATGTCGCCTGGAGGGAACTTAGCAGGAATGAGAACAGATGGAGGCATACCACTGCTCATGCCCGTTACTGGGCTGTAATAAAGTCTAATATCTCTGGCTCAAGCATGTAATATTTTGTATGGTGAGCCATGAAATCATTAAGCTAACTTAACTGGCTCACAAGTAGGGTGGAGTCAGATACCATGCACTTTTTTTTTGGTGTGTATTTGGTTTTGGACTTTTTTTGAAAGCATGTCACATGTAGCCCAGGCTGGTCTTGATCTCACTTCATAGCCCAGGTTGGTCTTGAACTCTTGATCCTCTTGCTTCCATCTTGCAAGTGCTGGGGCAGGCTTGTGACGCCACACCTTGATCCATTCACAGTCTTGACAAAGCTGCTCTTATACCTACATCCTGAGGGCAAGGCAATTGACTGCCTAGTTTCTCAGCCCCAGATCTGTTCTGTTTCCAGCCATCCAGAAGCCACAGATTCTATTATTACTGCTATTGGTATTATTATTGCTATTATTGGTGGGATATCAATACACAACTCAGGCTGGCCTTGACCTCACTCTGCAGTTCATGCTAACCTTGAATTAGCCTCCTGCCTCAGCCTCCTCAGTGCTAGAGTCACAGGCAAGCTCCTCAAGACACTTCTTTGAGCAGTACTTCACTTTGCAACCAAATTTACCACACACTTCTTTTTAATAAAATATGTGGCGTGTGACTTTAATCTTATCACCAGGAAGGCAGAAGCAAGAGGATCTCTGTGAGTTCAGAGCCAGCTTGGTCTACACACTGAGTTCCAGGACAGTAAGGACTACACAGAGGGACCCTGTCTCAGAAAACAAACGAACAAATAATAATAAAACAAAAAGAACCATTGAGGGCAACCAAAAGCTAGTGGCGTTTGTTCTAAGGAGTTTGTTCAGGGGTCTTCAGGAGAATCCCTTCTGCAAACCAAGTTCTACTCAGTTTCTTTGTTGGAAGTGAGAATGCTGAGCACTCTGAACTACAGAGAAGTTTGTCGTGGGCTACTGTCCTTACAGGGCAGGGGCATGCTCACTCAGTAGCAGTCTCTACAGGCTTAATGTAGAAATCAATCACTCTGGTCAATGTGCTAGCTAATTGAAGGCGCCAACATCAACTTCCTGATTTTGATAACATACTAGAGCCAGTTTTCAAAATGTTCCAGAATTGGAGAGGTGGCTCAGCGGTTCAGAGCACATAATACTCTTCCAGATCGCCTGAGTTCCGTACCCAGCACCCATCCTGGGCCACTCACAGCTGTCTTCAACTCCAATTCCAGGGGAAATCTGATGCCATCTTCTGACCTCTGAAGGTACTGCACTCATGTGCATACATGTATACTAAGACACACATATGTACATAATTTTGAAATAACAAAATCTGAAGAGGAAATAAGATATTCAATTGGGGGAAGTAATTTGATGGTGGCAAGCAGCTGGTGTGGCCCTGGGATAAAGCCACCAGCACTGCAGTCGGGTAGCAGAACTGCAGGAGAGGAAGGTGTGGTGGCAGGTATTTCTGCAACATCTCCCGAGTCTGTAATTATTTCAGAATTAAAAGGTAAAGCCAGACATAGTGGTGCATTCCTGTAATCCCAGCACTTGGGAGGCAGAGGCAGGAAGATCAACAGTTCAAGGGCATCCTCAGCTACATAGCAAGTTCAAGACCAGCACAGACCCCATTAGACCTGTCCTGGTCGATTTTGTTTTATTAACTTGATACAAACTAGAGGTATCTGAGTAGAGGAAACCACAGTTGAGAAAATGCTATAGGATTTGCTGAAGGAGGTAGAGACAGGAGGATCACGAGTCCAAGGGTAAGGCCAGCCTGGGCTAGACATTTTTGTTGGCTGGTGGTGGCATATACCTTTAATCCCAAGGAGGTAGAGGCAGGCAGATCTCCACAAGTGAGTTCCAGGACAGCCAAGGCTACACAGAGAAATCCTGTCTCGAAATGAACAAACAAAAAAAGCAAAAACAAAACAAAAGACTGGCCTTTAGACAAGTCTGTAGGACATTTTCCTAATTAGTTGCTAATGTGGGAGGGCATCGTCACTTGTAGGTGGGCAGGGGGTCCTGGATGCAGTCGGAGAAATGAGCAGCCTTCCTCCATGGCCTCTCTTTCAGTTCCTGCTTCCAGGTTCCTGTCCTGCTTGAGTTCCTGTCCTGACTTCCTCAGTGAAGGAAGTGACCTGAGAGTTGTAAACAGAAACAACCCTTTCCTGCCCTAGTTGTTTTTGGTCACTTTACAGAAACCCTAAAACAAGACCCTACCTCAAAAAGAAGGCAGGGTGGGAAGGCATTTAAGAGAAATGCAATAGCTTGGCAATTAAATGAATAAGGGGCTCTAAAATCCTTAGACTCACAGAATGTGTGTAATTGTTTAAAATGAAAAAACTCAGCCACAAAAGAATTACTCAGTGTCAATGACCTCAGTCACTCAATGCATTTGGAAGAGCCTTCCAGGCTACCTGATTCCTGATTCCCAAGAGGTTCAAGGCTACCTGATCCCAAACAGGAAGCTTCTGATGCTCCAGAGAACAGTGACAGTTGAGGGAGGGACAAAAGGGACTTGTGCTTGGTCTCAGCCCTAACTTGGTGGGTACAGAGGCAGCAGAGGAAGGCAAAAGCAGAGCCTTGCAGCCCGTCAGTGATGGTGCACGTCTTTAATCCCAGCACTCGGGAAGCAGAGGTAGTGGATCTCTATGAGTTTGAGGCCAGCCTCGTCTACAAGAGCTAGTTCCAGGACAGGNGTGTGTGTGTGTGTGTGTGTGTGTGTGTGTGTGTGTAGGTCAGAGGACAACTTGAACAGTCAGTTCTTTCCTTCTACCATGTGAGTTCCAGGAATTAAACTCATTTTGGTGGCAAGTACCACTTAGCCATCTGCTACCTCCAAGCTGACTTTTCTCTAAACTGGGGATTACTGGCCCTCAGTGAGCCTGGAGGGAAGGAGGGAAGGAATGAGGAGTGGCTGTACTAGTCCAGGCATACACTAGTAGCTGGGTAAAATGTGTGTCAATAAGGAAACTGATCAACAAGTCTTAACACAGCACGCGCCACGTTTCTGCCCACAGCAGAAACATGAGAGAAGACCAAGGAGGATGAGGGCCTGGTTTCAAAGAGCCACAGACATCAGCCAAAGAGATGGGTGTGTCTACCTCACTCTCACACAGTCTGGGGTTTGGGGGTACAGTCTGGGGGGGTCTATCCTCAACCCCCTTTTCCCAGGATGCCCATGCTCTTGAATAACATTGCCGTTTCTTGGCCTGAGCCATGCATATCTTCTGCCCTGGAATACCTACTGGAGAGTTGCTTCTTGTGTGTGGGCTCCACACCTTCTAGCTCCTTCCATGGGCTTCTCAGGCCTTGTGGAAGCTGGCCATTCTGTACAGTGGCTCTTCATTCCCAGAATCCAGGAAACAGGTTTTGGTCCAGGTGAAAACAACTTAGGAGACCTTAAGGGCAGTCCACCCACCACCCTTTATAAAGGATTTAATTGATACTCGAACATCAGTAATTGGTCAACCCCTGCCCCTAGGACCTCACTAGCCCTGCTCACAGACCTCGCCTAAACCCTATCCCTGGCCCCAGTGCCACTATACAATGGCACTGGGTACTACCAGGGGCCAGCTTCTCTGGGATGAAGACTCTACCTTTGGCCACAAGAACACTAAGTGCTTAGCCCCTTTCAAACCCACAGGCTGGTCCGGACTCTAGGTGGGCCTGACCTGCCTGGACATATCCTAAGATGCATTGCTCCTGCACAGGGTTTGCCTGGCAGATGAGTGAGCAGTGACAAGCCTCGAGTCGGGTCCCCTTAGTTCTCTGAGTGCCTCTGCTTTCTCTGTTACTGGTACCCATCAGACACTTCATGTCCCCCGGCCATGAGCCTGCGGCCAGGTGGACTGACACCTGGAATACATCCCAAGTCCCTCCTGGGCAGCAGAAATGCTCACCATGCCCCAGCACCTCTGGAACTAAAACTGAGCCCCTCTGGAGATAAAGCATGCCCTCTTCCTCCCACGGAACTCTAGGAAAGATGAAGCTGCCAGAGCTGTGCCTGGGGCTGGCTGGCTGGCTGGCTGAGGTATCTGGAGCATGTGCACTCTTGGGGTTTTGTTAAGTCTCTGCTGTTAGGGTGACCCTGGGAGAATCAGCAGGTGGTCTCAGATCCCCCCATCTCCAAAGGTAAGGATGCAGAAACAAGGTGGTGTCCGTGTCCAGTGATACCAGATCTATATTAAAAGGACCCGCTGCAGCGGGAAATTCACAGACGCCACCACAGCATCCCCCAGTCACTTGCAGCTGAATCCACATCTCAAGCTAAACTGGGGATTCGGCTGCTAATGCAGGCCCTGTTCCAATGCCATCTGCCCTGGGGGCCCCTGGGACCCAAGGGTATGCTGGCCAGTGCAAGAAACCTTAGGCCTTCTGAGGAGAAAGAATGAAGGATCTATGGTGGCTTCCAGCAAGCTGCAGGAGGGCAGGGACAGGACTGGTGTGTGCTCCAAAGGCTAGGCCAGCATGGAGCCCTAGAGAGAGAAGCAAAGACGAGGGATCCAGTGCAGGAAGTCGTTGAAGGGAAGACCGTGGTGATAGCTTGTTTGTGCTATAACAAATAAAGCTTGCCTGAGGATCAGAGTGTGGAGCTAAGCCACTAGTTAGCCACAGATGCCAGGCAATGGTGGCATACACCTTTAATCCCAGCACTTAGGAGGCAGAGGCTGGTGGATCTCTGTGAGTTCGGGGCCACCGTGGGCAACACAAAATTGATCCATTTTAAAAGAGAAACAGAGTCAGGCCGGGGTGGCTCACACCTTTAATCCCAGCACTAGGGAGGTGGAGACCGGAAGGGATACGGCTGGGTGGGGAGAGAGGAATATAAAATACAAAACGACAGGAGTTCAAGGCATTCAGTCTGAGGGTTCCTTGAGACAGGATCTTGCCCCCTTCAGTCTGAGGATTTGGTAGAGCTAAAAGTCTCTCTAGTGGCTGGCTTCTTTACTTCTCTGATCTTTCAGCATTTACCCCCATATCTGACTCTGGGTTTTTATTATTAAGACCAATTAGAATTCGCACTACAGAGGGCTAAGACGGAACAGGGCTAAGTGAAGGGAAAGTTTCCTTTTGGGGAATTAGTCAACCCCTTTTCTTTCAATGACATTCCCTATGGTTACATTTATATAGGGGTGGGAAGGTGTCCTGTGTCTCTTTTCCCAGCAGGCGGGGTCAGTTAACCTCATTAAGAGCTTCAGAGGTTGGTGAGGTGGCTCAGTGAGACGGAGGCACCTGTTGTCAAGACTGAGCTCACTGCCTGGGACACACATGCTGGAAGGAGATGCCCAGCTCATGCTTTTCTCCGATTTCAAACACACGCCAGGGCATGCGTCCACCTCCTCACAGAAAAATCAGTAACTTTCTTTAAAGATTTATTTTATTTTTAAGTATGTGCATGGGGCGCGGGTACCTGTGTACAGAGGTTAGAGGCTTTGAATCCTCCCTCCCCGGAACTGGAGCTACTGATCTATCTGCTCTACGTAGGTTCTGGGAACCGAACTTGGGTCCCCTGCAAGGCCATCTCTCCAACTCCCACCTCCTTCTAAAAATTGTTTTTATTATGAATTTATTTTGGGAGACAAATCTGTCAGCATCCCTTGGCCTCAATTTCCTAGTCAGTAAAATGGGGACAATAATGTCAGGTCACGTCAAATTGTTCATGGGACTGTGTGGTGAAAATCCTAAGCATACGTGGAGACATGGCAACAATAAGGACTGACGTTTAGTTGACCCTCGGCAGGGGTCAGCCACGGTTTGAAGCAGCTGGCTGCCAACAATTCACTTTTCCCTTTACCACAGCTTACGGGGTAGATGCCATGATCACCCCATTTTCCAGATGAGGAACCTGAGGAACAGTTACTACATCTGGTCGCCGACAGAGCTAAGGTTTCCAGGGGTGAATAGAGACAGTCTGACTGTGAGATACGGGACCAGGAGGCAGTGGTACCCAAGCCATGGCCTCCAGCGCCACCTCCAATCCTACCTTCCTCAGGCAGTGGTACCCAAGCCATGGCCTCCAGCACCACCTCCAACCCTACTTTCCCCAAAGCATCAGGTCTAAGGCCCCTTCCTTAAGCACATGGGTTCTCTGCTCTCTGAGCTCCTTGAGGAGTCATGTGTGGGCATCATACAGTAACATTCAGCATCATACAGTAACATACAGCATCATACAGCAAGAAGGGCACATCCTGCTTTAAGTCATTTTTGTTTGTTTTTTGAGACAGGGTCTCTCTATGAAACAGTCCTGGTTGTCCTGGATCTCACTCTGTAGACCGGGCTGGCCTCAAACTCACAGAAATTGGCTTGTCTCTGCCTTCCGAGTGCTGGGATTAAAGGCACGAGCCACCACCACCCGGCTTTAGGTTATTCTGATGGTAGAAATGGTCTTGTCTCTCACTATTTCAAGGGCTCCTTAGGTGGCTGGGACACCCTCACCCTGTCCCCTCAGCCTGGCCAATGGGATGACAAACTCTGTCCTCATAGCACTGGGCAGGGACAGAGTGGAAGAAGCAGCCCCACTCTTCCTTAGCAAATAGGCAGCTTCAGGTCTCAAGACCAAATCCAGTATTTGCATGACACTGATGACCTCGTGTTCCTCTTGGACATTTTTGCCCACAGCATCCCAGCTGGACAGCCATGCCCTAGGTGGGTGCAGCACCGAGACTGTTGGAAGAATCTAAGGTTACTGCAAACCCAGATGCTGAGCACCCCAAATGCCCCAGACTCATAGCTCAGAGGCCAACAGTGGAGAAGCTGTGCTCTGCTTCCACTGAAGGAAGCAGGGGTGACGACACCTACTCTCCACGGCTAGTTCTCATCCTGCCCAAACTGTAGCTCTGGCTATTCTACCTAGGAGCTGGGTACTTCTCTCCAAGTCTAGCAAAGATGCTGAAGATACGTAGTCTTTTGCTGACTTTGAGGGTCGGGTAAGGAACACCCTTCAGAGGGGTGCCACTCTCCATGTGAGGGGCCACCACCTGTTCAATCCACAGCACGTCCTGACCACAGGCTACTTGTGTCTAACTGGCAACTGTAATCCTGGAGGCTGCTGGCCTGTGAGGGTCCAGGGCCAGCATTAACCTAGTGGGAAGACCACTGTGAAGCAACTGTCCTGAGAGCCGGCTGGACCCGGAAAACCAGGGGGCAGTGTGGCCCTCACGGTTCAGGGCAGAGCCCTGAGTTGACACCTTAGTTCTGCCACTTTCATGGGCAGTTAATTGACCTCTCCGAAGCCCTCATGAGAAATGATAACGCAGTTCTCAGCAGGAAGAGCTGTACAAGATAATGATAAGGAAACAGGCTATAATTACATTACAGGCCTCTACTCAAACTTTAGACATCCCAGTAATAGCGGGTCATGGCTTACCTGAGACATTTTTCTCTAAATTACACGATTGATTGCATGAAACAGGTTCCAAATGGTGCTGCAGTGACTGGCTAGGCTGAGCTAGATCCAGACCTGCTAGCTCGCAGGTGTGCTAAGGAGTACCCACAGCAGCATAAGGTTACAGGAGAGCAACACTCGGGGAGTGTGTGCACTATGTGTGCACTATAACGGAGGTGGGGAAACAGTTGTGCTTGTGATTAGCAATCCTCTCCCGGGAGAAATTAAAACTCTCAGCGGCTCTGGTGGGTTGTTTAGTTTATGATACTTTTTAACTTTTTAAAAAAAAGATTTTACAACAACAAAGAGCCTCGTAGTGGTGTCTGCACACTTTTAATCCCAGCACTAGGGAGGCAGAGGAAGGCAGGTCTCTGAGTTCGGGACCAGCCTGCTCTACAGAGTGAATTCCAGAACACAGGGAAACCCTGTCTCAAAAAAAAATATTATGTATGAGTGTTTTGTTTGCATGAATATCTGTGTACCACATGGCCGCCTCACGGCTGAGAGGGATGGAAGAAGGCTTTGCCTCCCCTGGGACTGGCTATTACAGATGGTTGTGAGCAGCTATTTGGGTGCTGGGAATAGAATCTGGGCCCTCTAGAACAGCCAGTGCTCTTAACCATCTGAGATGGAGTCTCTAGTAGACCAGGCTGGGCTTGAACTCACTATGTAGCTGAGGGTGACTGTAGACTATTACACCTTTATTTTGTGTGCATGGGGGTGGGGTCACATGTGGAGGTCAGAGCACAGCTTGAAGTTGGTTCTCTCCTTCCACCACGTGGGTCCCTCTGGGAATCAAACTCCGGTTGTCAGACTTGGTGCCAAGTATCTTTATCAAAGTTACCTTGCTGGCCCAGATGACTTTGAACTACTAACCCTTGTGTCTTTCTGTGTAGCTCAGTCTGGCCTCAAAACAGTAATGAAGTTCAGCTTAGCCTCCGACTCTTGATGCCCACCTCTGCCTGCCTTTCGAGGCCTGGGATTACAGGGTTACACACATCCTATTCTCTTCAGGGTCTTTTGTGAAGAAGATACCAAGTCCAAGAGCCTCAGAAACTCCTCGGGAGCTACAGGTCAAGGGCTAGCAAGGATGGTTCTGAAGCCAGTTGGAGGACAGTGGCCTTCAAAAGCAAAGGCTTGCAAGTCCTTTCAGGGAGTGGTTAACACATCCCTAGCCTCTTCTTGGCTTGGGCTTGTGGGGGGGGGACTTATCCAAGTCCCTACCCCAGCCCTTCATAGGGCCATTGGAGCTTACCTGGGAGGAAGGGGATGATCCTCTGCTTGGGATCCTTCTGGCCACCTTCAATAGGAAATTTATCCAGAAGCTGCATCTGGGGAGCCAGACAGACAGACAGACAGGCTTGAGAACACTGAACAGGATCAGCATCACACCGCGGCCCCACTGCGCTCACACGGATGAGTGACGCCTGAAATCCCTCATTTCACAGCCAATTAACGAACCACATGGGGCTTGAGAGAGAGAAGGGCAGAGCTCTCCATGCATCAAAGGGGGCGTCTGAACCAGCTAAGGAAGGGGGTCCAGAGACACTTGAGAGTGAGGCTGGGCCAGGGACCAACAGGCCTGAAGGCCAGACTGGGGTGGCCAGACTGGGGTTCCCAGATGCTCCTTTGGGCCCAGCTCCTTCTTACGTCATCTATCTGTTGAGTGAATCCCTCAGCCACCTGCATCCTGGGCCAGGAATGGAGGAAGGCCCCACTTGATACTTCAGACAGACCACCCACCTTCCAGAACTGTGCTGCAAAACCAGGCACAGATGTTATTTTAATCATAAAATCAAGTCTATCGCACTGTCCCCACGGCCGGGGACCCCTTCCTCCCTTCTTTCTTCCCACCCTGAGCTCACTCCTGCTTTTGCAGGGAGGAACCCTCAACAGCTGTTTCTTCTTTTGCTATTCCGGGCTGAAAATCTGTGTGAACTGGACAAACACAAGGGAAGCAGGATGGACAAGGCCAGGGTCCCTGTGAGTGGCTAGTGCCGCATGGCTTCAGCCAGGATGTCTGCTGGGTGTCCCAGCTGCAACCTTGAGCAAGGCAAGGAGCCTTCCTCAGGCACCTCCCTGACAGGATGAGGATCTGTTACGTGGTACCTAACGTCCACTTATTCCTCCCAAGGCTGCTGACACTCACTGATCTTGGATTAAGGCACTGGACATTAAAGGAAAAAAAGTCCTCGGCTTCAGGGTGTTTATATTCTGGTGAAGGGAGACAAAGAATAGACAAATTGGTTATATGTCAGGGAAGGTCAAGTGTTACAGAAAAGAATGAAGCCAGTTCAGGTGTCCAAGTAAGATGTGGGATCTTTTGTTTGGGGTGCTGAGGAAGATGTCACCAATTCAGAGGCAAAGACCCCCAGAAGGTGAGGAAGCAGGGCACTATGGGTAAGACCTGTTCCAGAGAGAGGACCTGGAAGTGCAAACCACTGGAAGAGGCTGCATGGCTGGCATGTGTGAGTCAGGGCAGAGGGACAGGCAACGAGAGGATAGAGGCAGGATGGGCCATATCATGGAAAGAAACAGTTGTGAGGACCAGGGGTATCCCGAGGTACCAAAGGGTTTTATGAAGAGGAGGAATGTGACCTAATCATGCTTTGAGACAATGGCTCCACTAGAGTGTAGTGAATAAGCCATAGGGTAGAAATGGATGGGGTCAAGGGGTCAGCATGGCTGGGGATGATGGAAAGAGGTCCTGTGCTAGACTGTGTGCCTGTGTACAAGCATGTGTGTGCACGGGTGTGCATGCATATGCACATATGTGCGCGCGTGTGTGTACGTTCACACGTGTGTGTGCATGCACATGTGAGCGTGCCTGTGTGTCCATTCATCTACCCAGCTCTAACACATGGTTTTAGGACTGTCTCTCACGTAATCATTACTCAATCTCCATATAGCATTTAGAACCCACATAGGAAGGGTTAGGTGGATTCCATTCAAAACAAGATTGTACTATAATCAACTTTCACTTCCCCAAACAGATATTTAGCAAAAGCTGGCTCATGAGTTTTAAATGTGCTAACTTTAACTCTCAAACATTTAATAATTCCTTGCTGCTACATTTAAATACAACTGTTGGGCTATAGCATTATAAATTTGTACCTGGGGGTTCTGTAACACATCCTGAAATAACGCTGCCAGCTAGAACCCTGCTCCCCTCACCTCTGTTCTATTTTTGTACTATCAGTAATTCTTGCTTAGTGAGGAGAAACTAGAAATTACAAAAGCAGTGGGGGTTGGGGGTCAGAAAAGGTGAAGGGAGTTAGATGTGGCAGCGGTGCACACTTGTAATCTCAGCACACGGGAGGCTGAGACACGAGGATCAAGAGGTCGAGGCCAGTCTGGGCTGTGTAATAGCCAGTCTTCTCTATAACAAGACGGCATCTCAGGAAAACACAAATGAACAACCAAAAATAAAAAGCTTTTTAAAAGGCAGAAGAATCACTTACATTCAGTTCCCCTAAAAGCCAACACTAATACTGTCGGGGACACATAGCCTTTCTAAGACTCTTCCGTGTGTATAAATAAAGTGACCTCATCAATCCTCTCATGTCGCATGCTGAACATTTTTCCATATAGATGAGCACTTCCATATTAGCATTATTTTGAAGTGTTAAGGCCTCGTACAAGCTAAGCAAATGCTTTACCACTGAGCTACAGTCCCAACCCAACCCTATGTCAGTATCAACATTCTTTTTTTTTTTTAAAGATATGGTCTCACAACATAGCCCTGCCAAGTGCTAGAATCATGTAGTCTCACTATGTAGCCCAGGCTACCAGTCTTCCAAGAGCTAGGATTACAAGTGTGTGCCACCATGCCTGGCGACACTGCCATTTTAAATTATGACTTAGAATTTCAGTGTCTGCATGGCCCACAGCTTGTTTGCCCGTCACCCTGTTTCCGACCGGTCACTGCTATATACATCATTTAATAAACATCTACATGCCACAAGTGTCTCTCGATGCTTCCTTAATAACATCCTTTTCTACTTCATCCCATGCATATTTATAAATGAATCTTTTCCAAAATATTGAAGATATATAATAACATGTGTAGACCAGGCCTGGGGCCTCCAAGTAATGGCTCCGTAAGGGGTCTGAAGGGACAGCATTGAGATATCTGAGAACAAAGGAGTGCCCAGTCAGACACCCAGATATGGAGTGTTATGCTTTTCTGAATTAACTTTCTCTGGAACCAGGGTGTACTTGGGTCACAGCAAGCTCACCGAAGAGGCTGTATCACTGAGGAACTTGAGCAAGTCTTGCTAGAGGGCAACACTGGCCATTATACAGCCCAGATGGCCGTGAACTCTTGATCCTCACGCCTCAGCCCCCCACGTGCTGAGGTTACAAGTGTGCACCGCCGTGCTGGCCTTCTTCACCTTCTGACTGCCCTCCTCCTCCGTGCCCTGACTTTGTAATTTCTAGTTTCTCCTCAGGTAACAAACTTACAGCGCCCTCCAGCTCTGCCACTCACATCATCTCTGACTCCAACGTTTTCCTTCGGGCCTCAGATTCTGACTTGCACTGAGCACAGGGAACGGGGCGCTGGGAGGAGTGGGCAGGGAGGGACTCGGGCTATTCCTGCATTCATTCCTTTCTGCTAAGACACAGTATGCCTTCCAGATGAAGTCTCTCTGCTACACGTTAGAAATAAGTCAGATGGCGACATCGCCATCAAGGAGCTCCCATGCTGGGCTTTCACAACCTTCACCCAGCATACGAGGCAACTGTGAGCAATGAGAACGTACTTCTGGTTCTGAGAGGCTGGGTTGGGGCCCAGGTGCCTTCACTTCTCCACTTCAGAGTTGCTATGGAAACTGTGGGTGTGCAGACTGTCTATAGCAAAGCTGTGTGGCTGCATTACCCACAGGGTAACCTCTGTCTGCACATGACAAGGGTCCCTTGCAATGCAACCAGTCCAGGTCGAGGTAGGCTGTGCAGGAAAAACATGCCGGATAAGGAGTATACAAGAGAAAAGGGGGAGAGGAATGAAAGGAGAGGGGAGGGGAGAGAAGGGAAGGATAGGATGGAAAAGGGGAGAGGAGGGGAGGGGGGAAAGGGAAGGAAAAGTGTTTCATTAAGAATTTTGTACTAGGGGCTGGAGAGATGGCTCTGTAGTTAAGAGCTCTGTCTGTTCCTCCAGAGGACCCCAGTCTGAATCCGGCAACACAGCTCACAGCCATCTGTAACTCTAGTTCCAGGGGATCCAACGCCTCCTCTGGCCTCTTCAAGCACTGCATACCATGTGATACATAGATAAACATGCAGGCAAAACATAACATAAAATTTAAAAATGGGGGAAAAGAATTTGGTATTGATATGTTGAGAATACCCTAGAACAACTTATAAATAAAACACTTTTATATATTTTTATCTTGAACTCTGTGTGTGTGTGTGTGTGTGTGTGTGTAGATTTGTGCACATGAATGCAAGTGCCAACAGAGGCCAGTGGCATCAGAACCCTTGGAGCTGGAGTTACAGGTGGCTGCCACCCTCCCTGTAGTGCTACAAGACCCTGGACCCTCTGCAAGACTACAAAGGGCTCTTAACTACCGAGCCCCTTTCCAGTCCCCAAATAAAAAATATTTTAAAATTTAACTTTGCCTGCCTCCTTTCACATTTTAAAGTGGCTCCCAGAAACTGCTTTGATTACCTATGGAGCTCACATTGTGTGTCTGTGGAATAGCACAGGTCAGGGAGCAGTGGTCCTCCTGTGTGCTCGGCAAGGGAGGCGGCTGGGGTAAAGAGCTCCATAGTGGCTGAGGAGGAGGCTTCTGGGTAAAGAGTCAGAGGACTCGGGCTTGACAGTGACGTCCTGCTGCCTTCCCAGTGGAAGTACAACCTGAATTTCCACAGCAGGTCTTTGTGCCTCCTGGGGATGCAGGGTCATCTGATAGCCTGGCAAGTGTGGGGACAGTTTTCTCTAGACGGCTCCTGGGGGGTGAGGAGCAAGGGCCCACTGCCTCCCTCTCCCTAGAGAGCACGGCTTCCTCTTGGCATACTTCTGTTTAACTAGCATCCCACTCTCTACCCCAGCCGATATGAAGCCATCTGCTGAGTCCTGGGTCAACAGGGCTTTCCCAGAGCTGTGAGTCGCCGGCTGGCTCATTCCGTACTAGTAGCCCTCAGGTGTGGTGCCCAGGCCCCATCACCAAATGCACCACAGCTAAGTTAGCAGAGCCTTGGAGTGGGGTCCTCCCAGTCATGAGTCCTACGACCCACGGCCGTGGAACATAAAGCCAGGCTAAGCAGCTGCCAGTGATACTTCATCTAGCGACAGGTCACCTTCCAAAGAAATCAAAAGCCCTGGCCTTGACTCCAGAGCAGAAACCAAACAAAGGTGACGTAATGGAGCTGAGCCAGCAGTGTGTGAAGGCAGCAGCCCTTGGTCTCGGAGGGCTGCACACTTAAGGGCCTAAGGTGGCTGGACGGTGGGCAGTGTGTCCACAATGGATATCCAGTGCCAGTGTAACCCCTTCAGAGGCGGGCGAGCCGCACAGTGTCCGATGGGTAAGACTGAGTCCCACAGAGAGAAGCATAAGCTGAAGACCTGGCCAGGCTTTCCTGAGGAGGAAGCCTAGGAGCTTGGGCAATGAGTAGGGTCTCACCCATTGTGGAGTTCTGCTGTGACCACTTTTTCAGGCAAGAAGAGTCTCCTGTCACCCTTGGAAGCCCTGAGTCAGGACAGAAGCAAAGCAGGTCTCCTTGCCAGGGTCAGTCCTGGAGCCAGAAGCGCCTGGCTAGAGCAGCCTTTAAAGCACATCGCAAACCCTTCAGTGCAGACTGTTTAGCTAAGGGGTGGGTCGTGAGAGAGATACTGGACGGTTCAGTTCCAGGAGCTGGCTCGGCCAGGGAAAGCTGATTCCACCCTCTCCCAGGGCAGGCCTCCGCAGTAATAAACTCTGGGGAGAAAGGAGGTGGGCCCACCCAACTGGGGCACATCTGTAACCCAAGAGGTCCAACTGCTGGCCTGCTGAGAGGGAGGAGCTCCATCCAGTGTTTCCACCTTAATCCTTTACAGTCAGACCATTTCTACCCAGGGAACAAAAAAGAACATTGCCGGGAGTGTGTGGCAGGATTTCTCAGAGAAGCCCTACAAATTTCCCTTAAAAAAAAACAACAAACAAACAAGTGCTCAGGGCCCAGTTTGTAGGACCACAAGTGAGCAAGGAAACCTCAAGAACCCGTTTGTCCTGTGGCCTTTGGCAGCTCCTATGTTAGATGCTGGGGTTGCTGTGCATCACAGAGGCAGTGAAAGTAAATGCAAGCTAGCTTAGCAGCTCACACTCGTAATCCCAGCATCCCAGCGATCTAGAAGCAGCTGTAGGAAACCTTGAGTTCAAGGCCATTTTAGGCTACACACCAAAGCAATATCACAAAACCCCCACACCAGTTAAATCAGAGAATGCTAAGCACAGCGTTTCACCCTGTACACTCCTCGCAGTCCCCTGCGCTCCCGGATGGCCTTCTGAGTGAGACCTACTCTAAGAGTCCTTTAGGACAGTCCCAGGCAAAGGTCACCACGTCCTTTCTTTGAATCCCAACAGAACTTCAAATTTTTTAATCCTAGTTGACAAACTGACACAGTCTTCTGTGATTTATACCAGCCACCCGCACCCCTTTGAGACAGGGTTTTACTGAGGCCAAGCTGGCCTGGAACCCACTTAGAGGCTGAGGATAACCTTGAATTTCTGATCTTCCTGTCCACCTGCTGGGATTACCAGCACACACCACCACATCTGTTTTATGTGGTAAAACGGATAAAACCAACTCAGGGCTTCGGGCATGTGAGACAAATACTCTACTGTGGGACAGCCACAGCCCGGTGGTTTACTCTTGTTTATTTAAGTACTGAAGAGGAGTACTCTTTGCCCCTGAACAGTGAGGCATCCTGTTGGACCCATGTGACATGATGGTATATAAATAATAGACGGGGGGACTAGGTGCTACCTCTAAAGTAATTATTTAGCAAAATCCTCTTATTTGGGGGACAAGGGAGTTTGGCAGAATTCTCTGTTCAAATTAAACCTGATATCGAATGTCAGCATAGATTTCAGGGCTGGATACCCCATTATCAGAGCAGTCTGCTAGCCTAATGAGAAGGCTCCTCTGCCTTCTAAATTAGATTATGTTCTTGTCAAAAAGTCAACGAACTCCAGTCTGTTTCAGGACTTCATGCTGTCCAGTGACCCCCCAATACCATCCTCTTGATCTCTAGAGGGTTTTGTTAAGTCTTAAAGTTTTTCTTTTTCAAAATTAGTGGTTTTAGACCCTTTACAATTAAAAAACAATTTTTTAGGTTGATTATAAAACAGTTCTCAACCTTCTTGATGCTGCAACCCTTTTAATACAGTTCCTCATGTTGTGGTGACCCCCTGACCATAAAACTATTTCATTGCTACTTCATAACTTTAATTTTACCACAGTTATGAATTGTAATGTGAATATCTGTATTTTCCTATGGTCTTAGGTGACCCCCATGAAACCAAACTCTTTGATTTATTGTTCAGCATGTGTGAAGACTTTACATATTTTTCATTTACATTTGTTATTTGTTTTAATTAAAAATGAACACACAGCTGGGCGGTGGTGGCGCATGTCTTTAATCCCAGCACTTGAGAAAATGCATGTATGCGCACGCATGCGCGCGAACACACACACACACACACACACACACACACACACGCAGTGTTTGCCAAGAGGCATTCAGTATAGAAAGGAACCTAGGTCTCATGGTACAGACCTTAATACCAGCTAATCGGGAGGCTGAGGCAAAAGGATGGAAAGTTCAAGGCCCTCCTGTGCTACAGAGTGAGTTCAAGGCCAGGCTGGGCAACTCAGAAAGATCTAGTCTCAAAACAAAGTGTGAAAAGAGGATGTGCCCAGCACGTTCAAGGCCCTGAGTAAAGCTCTAGTGCTGGGAGGAAATGAAACTATTGGCATTCACAACCAATATGAAGTTACACACAAACTCAGAGATTTCTCAAGAGGTGACCTTTTTTTTTCTTTCGGTTCTCATTAAAAACAATTTAATCCCTGGATGGCATAAAATATGAAGTCCTTGAAGAGAAAATAAGAAAAGACCTGGAGAAGAAAATGTGGGCGTTTGACAAAGGAACACCTTAGCATCCCTGAACTATGCAGTTCACAAAGGCTCAAGCGGTAAATATTGTGCTTAGTGTATCTGACCACAGTTCAGTAAAAATGGAGAGAGGAAGAAGGCAAGAGCGAGCAAGGGAGGAGAGAGAGAAGGACGGAGGGATGGGGGAGAAGGACGGGGGGTCTCAATACTTCCCAGCAGAGCGGGGCTTGGAGTGGAGGGCACTTTTGTTAACAGGGTCTCTCCCTGAGATACATTCATTAACATTCTCCCCCATTATTTATGACCTACATATACATAAAGCAGAGCAAACCAGTGTGGACAGTGGCTCCAAAACCATACCAGCAAATCTGGTTACTCTCTGCAAGTCCAAGCAATGGGCAAGATGCCAAAACTCATTAAAAAAAAAAGACTGGAGAACAAGAGGATGGGGGATGGGGCTATGGTTCACCGTAGGACAGAAGGGGCTGCTTAGAATGGGGCGGTCATTAGAGATCCCAGATGCTGAAACTGATGTTGGACGGTAGGATGGATGCAAGCTCCCCCATCAAAATCACTACAGCCCCTCACAGCTGACCCAACACTACAGCCCTCACAGCTGACCCAACACTACATCTCTCACAGCTGACCTTACACTCATGCAGACATTAAGGAAGCCAGAGAAAGAAGATGGCAACAGAGAGGACTCTTCCACCCTGGCAAGGGTGACTTGGTAGTTGGGTCATAGAACCACAACATGCTAACTTCAAAATACAGGGTACTAGAACATTACCCACTGCCTAAAGGGGTCCACTGTAGCTTCCAAAGTCTGCAACAAGTTAAAGAAGTCTCCTCCTTGAGCGTGTTCTGGAAAGCATGCAGCTGTCACTGATCCAAGCCCCTTCCCTTTACCATGGCAATCTACACACTGCATTAACAGGATCCACGGTGTGAATCATGGCCCAGACTCTGAGTGAGCTAGGACACCCGCACAGGAATAGGGTGGCTTTGGATGAGGGTCATGTTGCTTACATATAATAAAAGTTAGGAAAGGGCCAAGATGAATGACGGGGCAGGCAAAGCAGACTTCCCAGAGAGGACCACGGAGCTAAGCTCTGAATTAACACAGTGGGAGCAAAAGGAAGACAGACGCTCAGCCAGAGGACAAGAGCAGAGGCTTGTGGGTGTGAGGGTCGGTGTTGCTACAGGAGGCAGGCAGAGCGGACTGAGTAGCCTTGATCCTGAATCCCACGAGATGCTGCCATGTGTTAGGGTGGAGGCTTGGGAGTGAGCACAGTTGGCACCAGTGTTGGTAAGGGTAGGTGCCCAAAGTGCATCTCCACAATGGGCCAGGCATGCTGGCGCTGCCCCAGAAATGCAAAGGATGGAGCCACTGCCGGAAGTCAGCTGGGGGACATTGCCACTCATAGCTGTGAGCTCTAGGCGTGGAGGGGTAGGAGAAACATTGCAGAGCCTGCTGAGGCACCAATGCTCACTGAACAGCCATCTCCATCCGGTCTGGTGGAGTCAAAGAGATGTCTCTTCCTGAAGCTCCAGGAGAAAAGATTCTCCAAGCCTCCATCAGCTTCTAGAGGTCGCCCTCACTTCTTGGCATATAGCTTCCCCACCCCTCCGTGTGTGTGTGTGTGTGTGTGTGTGTGTGTGTGTGTATGTGTGTTGTGACAGAGTCTTATATAGCCTAGGCTGGGCTTTGTTTAGAACATGGGGTGCAGCTGAGGATGAAGGACTATGAACTCTGCTCTGCCTGCCTCCACCTCTCAATGCAGGCAAGGGCCACCACAGCCAGTTTACGTTGTGCTGGGGGAATTAGACCATTAGACCTGGGACACAGTGCATGCTAAGCAATGGCTCCACTAACTGAGTCACAACCCCAGGCCATGTGCTTTCTGACTGGATTTTGTCAGGGCCATTGTGACACAGTATCATAAATTAGGTGGCATAAATGACATGGGCCTATTGTCCCACAGTTCTGAGTCCAGAATTCCAAACCCAAAGTGACGGGGGGGGCTTGGCTCCTCGGGGCTGCAAGGGAGACTTTGCTGCTCGCTTCACCCTAGTTTCTGGTCATTATGGCCACACAGGACACTCCATGGCTGATGAAGCGTCACCTTTGTCTGCACATGCCTCTCTCCCTGTGACCCAATTGAGTAGGTTATCAGTCACACTGCACAGGAGACCTGGCCTACTCCAGAACAGACTTCATCTCAAAGATACAGCCACTTCCTGAGGTCCTGGGATTTAGTTGTCAATATATGGACTGGGTGAGCATTATTCTTTACTACACATGCACACACGCACAAACACGCATATGTGCATGCACACACACACAGGCACACACACGAACAGGCGTGCACACACACACACACACAGAGGCACGCACACCGTGCGCGTGCACACATACACCTTAAGACGACAGATAACCACTAAAGGGAACTTGCTGACCTCTTCCTCCCAGAAGTCTTGCTGGAGTCACAGTAGCTTGGCACAGCAATTTAGTAAACATGAAGAATAAACAGGGCTGAGCCGGGCAGCTCTATACAGATCTGTTCCCTTTTTAGGTCGGGATAGTAGCACAGTCTAACCAGTATGCTTTATTCTGAGGTCAAGGAGCTAGTGTGGATATTGGAAGCAGATGGGGAAGCTGTTTTGGCCAGGCCCTACCTAGCTGTGAGTATCCAGGGGCCCTAGGGAGCTGCCCAGCTGGTGTGCGTGGGCCAGTCTCAGAGTGGAGGCCTCAGATTTTCCCAGCAGTTCAGCAGGTGTTTGTGTGTTGGGGGAGGGAGTTCGGCCAGGACATGTGTTACATTTAACATGGTGGAGGATGGGCCAATCGCCTACCACCTGCTGAGGGACTCACAGAGAGGGAGGAAATCAGTGACATGTGTACAGTACTATCAGAGCTATTTCCAGACTGTGAGCCCTCTCTCTGGTACCTGGAAGATGCCCAAGCAGGCTGGCTACCCCAGTCTTCCCCATATCTACGCCCATGGGCTCACGCCACATACATGCAAGAGAAAGAGCACTGGACCGGAATCAAGTGGAGGGTTCCAGTTCCAGTCTGCCAAAGACTTGGTGAACTGGGAAACCCTCTCTGGGCCACAGTAACCCTATTGAGGAAATAGCTGTTGTGTCTGGATCCATGGGCATAGCAAAAACACTCAAGAAAGTGCTGTTGAAAGGCAGACCCATTACCCCTGCCCCTTCCCTAGGGAATGATGTTAGGTGGAAGAGGGGAAAACATGCAACATGGTTAGAACTGTGGAGAACGGAAGAAACCATCAGACGCAGTGCAGCAGTGGAACTCAGTTACGGGACACTCGAGGAACACGGAAGTTACAATTCCAGCCTGTTCCTTTCCTGCGTGGCAGTGGCAAGATCACTTAGCCTCTGTCCTGTCTTCTCATCTGCCATGATGAAACACCAAGCCAAAAACAACTTGGGCAAAACCAAGTTTATTTCACTCAAGAGTTCCATATTGCAGATCATTATCCAAAGCAGTGAGGGAGGGAGCTGGAGGCAGGAGCTGATGCAGAGGCCATGGAGGGTGCTGTTTACTGGCTTGCTTCTCAGGGCTTGTTCAGCCTGCTTTCTTATAGAACCAGGACCCCCAACCCAAGAGAGAGATGGCACCACCTGCCATGGGCTGGGTCCTCTCCCATCAATCACTGATTAAGAAAATTCTCAACAGGCTTGCCTACAGCCTGATTTTATGGAGGCATTTTCTCATTTCTCTGATGACTCTGACTTGTGTCAAGTTGACATAAAGCTAGACCATCATGTCTGAGTAAGAACAGTGCCGGAGTGGGGTGTGGGTGAGTGGGGTGGCACAGGTAAGGGTAGGCTTGGCTTACTGTCAGTCTGTGCTACCCGGGCTGTCTTAAAACAGTGACTCCAGACTCCTGGTGCCATTCCATCTCTGGTGCTGTCCTGAAGCCCTCTAGCTTCCAGGAAAGCTGGGCAGCATCTTACTGTCAATGCCTGAAAGGCCTTTAGGGTCCATCCTCGGTGACTTGACAGCCTTTTGCATCCTAAAACTCTTAGCTTCATCCCATGTTAGTCCCCATGCCCCTTCGGCTCTCTCTGGCCAAGAGGGAAGGGTAGGCGTAATGCCAGAGGAGACAACCACCAGGAAAGCCAGGGGCAACCACACCAGGGCAGAGGTGTGGGCTTAGCCAGCTTCCAGCCTGGCTTTGGGAGAAGTGAGCAGGCCACACATGCCATGAGATGTAGTTTCCCCCAGGAAACAGGGCACCCTCAACCTACTCACAAGACTTCAATGCCCAGTGATGGTACTCCCTGGCTCTTCCTCCTTCACTCCTAGAAAGATGGCCTGGACTGAAGGGTCCTGATCCTAAGGAGGGCAGGGCTGAATCTGAAAGGAGGAAATTGGACTTCCTGCTTGAGTCAACAGGGAGTCCCTGGAGGATGCTGAGCAGAGGAGGAACACATGCAAAGTGAATTCTAGAGAGACACATCTGGCTCCTACACAGGCTGGGTAAAAGAAATATCTGGGGGGAAGGGAGCAGTTGGCCAGAGTGCTACTGATGCCCGGTCAGGGCAGGGTGGTAACATAACCACATGGAGGTGAAGTCTGGCTATCATTACCCAGCTTCTTCTGAGAGGTCTGTGGTCTCTTAGTCTTGCCAGAGACCCCTCCTAAGGTTTCTAAACTATGCCCAAAGTTGCCAACACTTCCCTCTTCCAGAACATCCTTCCAGAACATCCAAGAAAAAAAAAAGCGGGAAGAGGCCCTGAAGATGTGAGAAGGGAAGAAAATAGAATGGAACCTTTTCCCCCAGTCTCAGTTTTTTATTCTTACCTTCCGTATGGCTAAGATTGTGGTTCCCAAACTGTCCGGGGTACCCTGAGATCAAACTCTGCCCAAAGTTTGGGACAGAGAACAGAAATGAGGCCTAGGCAGACCTTTAGGGCCAAACTGCTGTGCAAGGCAATGAGATTCTGGTCTAGGCTCTAACGTGCCCTCCTGATGGAAAGAGCGGCCAAGCAGGATGTCAGGATGTGTATGACAGCACGCTAATGCCTTCCTTCTTTCTGTAACTCAAGTGGCTTCGTTCCCTGTTGTTTCCTCAGTTCTAGCTGCTGCTTCTTCTCCTTCTCCTCCTCTTCTTCTCCTCCTCCTCCTCCTCTTCCTCTTCCTCCTTCTCTTCCTTCTCCTCCTTCCCCCCCTTCCTCTGTGTGTGTGTGTGTGTGTGTGTGTGTGTGTTTTGAGGCAAGGTCTCACTATGT
>LOJH01011047.1:317-23047 GCA_001685095.1 Ellobius talpinus
GATTACCTATCTATGCAGAATACAATCTCTATGTTTCTAAAGAACCTGATTAGTTTAACTATAAGTATGACAAACATGGATGACTATAGACCTATAAATCTTAATACCTATATAACTGAAAGACTAAGACTTCATATTAGAATATTAAACAGTCTTTAAACAACTGTGCAACAAATGAGGACAATGATCTCAAAATGTAAACAATGTATAAGTATATTGATCAGAGGTAGGAATGTACATTGCAATATGATAATATATCCTAAAATTATATCGATATACAAAATGTTTTAAGCAGAGGTAGAAGCATGCATGCATACAATGTGATAAAATAACTTTCCCTAGATATACAAATATTGTAGATATAAATAGGAGCATATTCAATATAATTTAAGTTTGTATAAATATACAAGAGTCTATACCAGTGTAAATTGCTTATAAATAATAGCTCACAAGTATTCACTCTATTATTCACTATTATTAGTGTTCATAAGCTCACACTAATCTCTTACTGCATCCAATTTTGTTTTTTTCAATGAGATCCCTGATCCTACATAATTTTCTCCTCAACCCCTAACCCTATACTAATTACAATCAAGCCCTAAATGATGACCCTAACCCTGAAGATAAACTTTGTTGGGAGAGGGGATACCATCTTTTAGAATTACTTCCAGCTGTGATGGGGCAATGTTCTTTCTATGGGATCCTGTGAAAGTAAAATGATAGTTAAATTTCAAGTTTACTGTATGGTATAATTTCATCCATGTAATGGTAAATTATAGATTTAGGAAATTTTTTACATATTATTTCCAATGGCTGACTTAAAAAGTATTGGCATCGGATGGGGCTATTGAGCATTCCCTGTGTGAGGATGGGTCATTGGTATCTCCTAGTAGGTTGTGAATTATTTATAAGTAGACACTGTGAAGGCAAATTTTTCTCTGTCCTTTTCTTGTAAAGGTATAGTGAAGAAACAGTCTTTCAAATCAAAAACTATAAGAGGTCATTCTTTTGGCAGAGGAATTCCAGATTGTAGAAAGCCCATAGGTTGAATTACCTTATTGACATTTCTTAGATCTGTCACCATTCTCCATTTACCAGATTTCTTTTTAACAAACATACAGGAGAATTCCAAGGGCTGGTTGATTCTTCAATATGCTGAGCATCTANTTTCTCTGTCCTTTTCTTGTAAAGGTATAGTGAAGAAACAGTCTTTCAAATCAAAAACTATAAGAGGTCATTCTTTTGGCAGAGGAATTCCAGATTGTAGAAAGCCCATAGGTTGAATTACCTTATTGACATTTCTTAGATCTGTCACCATTCTCCATTTACCAGATTTCTTTTTAACAAACATACAGGAGAATTCCAAGGGCTGGTTGATTCTTCAATATGCTGAGCATCTAGTTGCTCCTGTAGCAGCTGTTCTAAAGCCTGCAGTTTGTTTTCTGTTAACAGCCACTGTTTAAGCCATATTGATTTCTCAGATAACCATTTTAAAGGTAGGGCTCTTGGTACCTCTCAAGGTTTGCTAGTTGCTTTGTGTTCTTGTACAGTTTGAATGGCTGGTGACCTTTGTGTATAGTGCCTTATAATATCCTTCCCAGAATGAGTTTCTGGGACTGCAGGAATGTTAATCTGGGTATTACACTGCTGCATCAGGTCACAACCCCATAAATTCACTGTGATATTAGCCACATATGGCCTCAGCTTCCCTCTATGACCTTCTGGCCCTATGTAGTCAACCTATCTTGTGCTTTGTTTCAGTTGAGATAGGGTTCCAATTCCTAGCAATTGAACAACTGCCTCTTGAAGAGGCCAATTTGGATGCCAAGTTTCTGGAGTAATGAAACTCACATCCGCACCCATGTCTATCAAACCCACAATTACAATGCCATTTATATGCACTCTTAGCTTTGGTCTTTGACCATTTTTAGAAGTCTGCCAGAATATACATTTCCTATTGGAACTTTTGATTTATTCTCCATGTTTACTTCATCATCTAGAACTGGTTTCCTACAGGAGGCCCTAGATTTTTAAATTTTCCTGGTGAGACATGTCCTCCACAGTGACTGGGAATAATTACTGGACCACTTTTGACTTGGGAGCCTGTGAGAGACCCCCCAAGATGTTTCCCATTGGCATCGGGTTGCCTTGTCTGTCTTTTGTTGATCTGCATTCATTGGTCCAATGTCGGCATAAGTCTGACATTCATTCATTGTGTTTTTAGCAATAGGTCTTCCTTTATTTGTATTTGAATTTTAGTATATATCTTTTTAGACACTATTTTATGCATTTTTGGTGTTTGTTTCATAATATAATGAATGATTTATGCCATGGATTATATATCTGCATTCTAAAAATCTTTGTGTACAACAGCTGAAAGTGTTGCTCATTTAGAGCGACATATCCCCTCTGCTTTGCTCTCAGCATTTAATGAGAGGCAGTCCTTTGACTCACTTTCATCGGCCTGGACCCTGAATTTCCAAATGTTGAATATAAGTGTTCACCGGATTTGTGTTTCATTCTGGTAGAGATGTTACTCTAATGAAATTTGCCTGAAGCTGGTGGTATTCATTGAGAAATTGTGAAAATCAATTAAACGACCCTTTTTATACACATAAAAATGGATGATTTCATGAATGTAAAACATTTAAAGGGAAATATTAATGTTTAATTTGACTTGAATTTTTATTCATTCTTTTCTTAATAACTGGCTCATTCTTCAGCAAGGGAGATACAGTGATCCCACTAGGTATGATTGACAAAATTCCATTTAGGTCAATTCATTTAATGCAATGAAGAATCTTAATTAACTGACACCTTCAACATATTTCATTGCTTTAGGACACAGGAGTAAAACATGAGAATTCATTTTTACTTTTCTTCACCAAAATCTCTGCATGCTAAAGTAACCAAAAAAGAATGAAATAAAACCAATTGGGATGCCATGGGCTCACAAGACTTTGATACTTATATGTATATTCAAAAAATAGTGGGGTTTTACATTATAAATTCCAATTATTCCTCTAAACCATGTCTAACAGGAATGAGAAAGATCTGACTAGCTCCCAATCATTTTCTAAGTCTTCTGCCAGTGTATGAAAATGAGCCTCATTAAAATAAATGCTGAGGAATTTTTGTCTCACAATTTTTGACTCACACTAAATCATGCTTGCCTCCTTTATGAAGCCTATTTAAGCTACAGTAATTCTACACATTATTGAATTTTTACAGGTGAATCGAAGTTACAGTATTGAGCTGCCCTTACTGTATCACAATGGTTTGGCAACAGCAGGTATCATAGGGGACTTGCTTTATGTTTGCGAACCATACTCTTAACACATTTTAGATCTAAGCCATTTGACGGATGCCAAGTGCCTTCTGCTCCACCCCATTCTTGGTATGTGTGTTTCAAAATTATACTGACTTTCATTGTCATTTAACTTTTTCCAAACAACTTATTTATAAATTAATTTAAGCAGCAAACATTAGGGAAATGCTCTCTGTAGGCTGGGGTTTCAGACAGAAACCAACCAAGCAAGCACACATCCAAGTAACCTGCCCTCTCCTGCTTCTTCAGTTCTGAAATGAGAATTGCTAGATTAGTGGGAAGAGTGTTGTTCTCACCTGGTTAAGAACTGTGGGAAGAGGATGTGTTTCATCTACTGTGGAGAGACTGGAGGATGGAAGGACTGTGTCCTGAGAATAAAAGCATTCCAGCTGAAAATTGAGGAATGCATAAAAATTACCAAGAATCTAAGGAAAATGAGTGTCTTAAAAACAGAGTGATGAAAATGTTAAAGATTCGCCAAAAAGTGTTTTATTCACAGATTAAAGATTCCCCATTTAGCTCGCACACCCTTTCATGTCTTGGCCTATCTTTTTCGTTTTTAGCATTTTCATATTCATTTATTTATTTATTTTACATCCCAACAGCAGTTACCTCTCTCCTGCCTCCCCCAGTTCCTCCCCATGTTTCCTCTGCCCCCCCCATATACTCTTCCTCTGTTTCTATTCAGAAAAAGCTGGCCACCCATGGACATCAGCAAAACATGGCATATCAAGTTGCAGTAAGACTAAGAACCTCCCTTATATTAAGACTGGGCAAGGTAACCTAGTGTGAGGAAAAGGGTATCGAAAACCAGCAAAAGAGTCAGAGACAGCCCCTGCTCCCACTGTTAGGAGTATCACAAAAAGAGCAAGTATAAAATGTCATATATATGCAGAGGGCCTAGGTCAGTCCCATGCAGGCTTCCTGGTTTTCAGTTCAGTCTCTGAGCCCCTGTGAAGCCAGGTTAGTTGATTCTGTGAATTTTCTCACGGTGTCCCTCACCCCTCTGGCTCCTAAAGTCCTTCTTCCCCCTTTTCTCCAGGATTCCCTGAGCCTAGCTTAATAGTTGACTGTGGGTCTCTGCATCTGTTTTTATCATTGCTGGGTGATGCCTCTCTGATGACTATCGGACAAAGCACCAATCAAGTTTCTATTTCTGGATCAGGATAAACTCCGTAAGTATGGTTTTATCTAGTTCCATTCATTTGTTTGCAAATTTCATGAAGCCATTGTTTTACCAGCTGAGTAATACTCCACAGTGTAAATATAGCAAACTTCCTTTACCCATTTTTCAATTGAGAGAAAACTAGGTTATTTTCAGTTGATGGCTATTATGAATAAAGAAGCTATGGATATGACTAAGTGACCTTGTGGTATGGTGTGGAACATTCTTCGGGTATATGCCCAATAAGTGGTGTAGCTGGGACTTGAGGCAGATCAATTCCCAATTTTCTGAGAAACTACAATATTGATTTCCAAAGTGGCTGTAAAAAATTACATTCCCATTAACAACGGAAGAGTGTTCCCCTTGGTCTAGATTCTCTCCAGTATAAGCTAACATCTGGTCTCACACTTTTAAGGTATATTTAGAAATTAATACCTTCACTGATCTTCTCTTTGGGGCATCATGTTTAAATTCAGGGAAGTATCCTTTAATTCAACAGTTAATTGTTATTTCTAATCTATTTTGGAATAATTCTGAGTAACTTGGAAAGTATTTTAGTTTTGGTTTCGGTCTTGTTTATGATCTTGACTACATAGCATTGGGCATTTATTATCTTGCCATAACATGGACATAACAAAACAGAAGGGGAAGCATTTATGAAGGAAGATAAAATGATGTTAAAAGGGTCATTGGTCAGGCTGTGCTTGAATCACCTACAAACATGTCAAATATGGGAGATTAATCCTTATGTGAGTAAAGAAAGGGCTGAGAAATGTATGGAGACTTAAGAAAGAGAGAGGCACCACCATTATCAGCCTTTCCAGGTTGGATGCAGCATCTCCTTCTCCTAATGCACTTAACCAGGGAAGCACAGCATTGCTCCCAGTAACCCTATGATTTCCTACCTCAGAACTGAAATATTAGAACGCAGGATATAAGGGTACATTTTTGGATCCCTACCATCCATGTGGTCTATGAATAGCATATAGAAGACATTTAATTGATGTTTGCAACTGAAATGAATTGTTTCAAAGGAGAGAAATAACAAAGAAAATAATCCTGAGTTTAAAAAGTCAATGGAATCAGTAGTAAAGCTGAGAAATAGGTACCATTTGTTTATTTGTTTGTCCATTTGTTCTTTGGTTTCCACTCAGGGTTTCCCTATGTGGCCAATGCTATCATCCTGCTTCAGCCGTCTGAGTGCCAGGATTACAATTTTGATCCACCACAATGGGTAGCAGGTGTCTTTTTGAAGAAACAGTCTAGGTATTTCAGTAACACAGGCAACCATCAGGCGATATAGATAATTAATCAAGTAAAATAATTTCTATAACAGTTTAACAATTATAGGTAAGCTATGCCCAGTCATTTGGTTGTATGTTCTAGCATGCAGAGTAACCTTACTATGTCAGGCCCTGGTGTAAGCACTCTGGTGTATACATTATGAAATTTCTAGTGCCATCTTATTTTTAACATAAAATTGTTTTATGCTTCAGGCAAATGGGCAACAGAAAAATCAAGTGATTTGCTTGAGGTCATACATATAGAATGTATCTGTTCTAGGATGTGAAGCATAGATATTATGTACCCCTGCATCTACTCTAGCCCACAAAAATGTTCAGTTCAGAAAGGGTAGGTTCTGAATATATAAAACATATTTGGAGCTAGGAAATTTGAATTGTAGTAGATTGGTACTTTATATTTTGAGCCTTTTGGCATAGCAAGCTCTATGAGCTGAGTCAGCACAATGAAATAGATGGCATCGTCCTGACTCATTGCAGGTGTGAAGGTACTGGTTTGAGGTTCTGTTAAATAGGACACTAATGCTAATAAACTACTCCCTGAATGTAGCTTCTAGCTGCATTGAAGTCCACTGGGAAAGTATATACACAAGGAGAGAAACCTAGGCATAATAACACATATTACCTAGCATCTATTCCTAAATTCAAACGGAGATTTTGGGTGAGTAAGCCTCAAGTTTCCCTTCCTAAATAATATAAAAATCCATTCCTGAACTTCTCAGTTTCTCTCTGTGAAGTGTCTTCATAAAAAGGATCTTAATTTCTGGGATGCAACCAAGGGCAACGGCAGTACGCTATATTGTTTGGGGGATTTGTTGAACTTGCCTGTGCAACAGCTTAAATGGAGACTTCTTGTGCCTGGCATTGTCAATTTTGTTTGATAGTCTAATTCAGCTTGAACTGACCCAGAAACCTCCTCACAAAATACCATCTGACTTAGAGTCGTAAGTTACTATGTAAGTTGCCAAGGGAGAAAAGCAATCATAGTCCTACCCTGCTATAAAGCCTGTGAACCACAAACATGACTGTCCTGGCAAGACATATTAAATCGTGTAATAGTGGTACTTTTATCTTTTAACTAAACAATAGTTGCTTAATTGGACTAAAGGGCCCATTAATAAGAAGGGATTCATATCTGATTCTCTAAATCTAGTCATTTATCTACCACAGGCTGGTGATGTACTGAACCCTAGAGGAGAATCAACTACTGTTATTTCCTAAGCTGATGAGATTTCTAACTGTATTCTAAGTAATTTTCCTTATTCACACAGATAAACTTAGCACTCATTCCTTGCCAAATCAGTTTCTTTTTGCAGCAGACAGAGGCTACTTCAGAAATCCAAAAACTGGTCCAAAAAAGAGTCTGTGAGAGCACAAAGCCCTCATCTACATTTAAAATAAGTGTCCTTCACCCAAGGCTCACAGGGTATATCTTAGAAGAATGGGTCTAAAGATTGGAAGATCCAGAGGACTGGAGAAAATGCTGTGAGATAGTTTCTTTTCGACATGATAGGGAAGATGCACCCATGAAACCTGAAGATTATGATTCTTAAAGAAGACATGCATAATGATGATACTTGTCAATATGACTGTGAAGATGGGGTAGTTGTCACAATGACACACCCCTAGGTGAAAGGCTATAGGTAATCAAGGCTGCTGAGGGAGGAAGGATGAGTCTTCTCCACAAATGACCCCACTGAGAGAGTATCCTACACCAGGCGGTCAGCCCTAAAGATATGGACATAAAAGCAACACTAAATGGTATCAATAGGTTATAATATTACACATGCACACACATGCACACACACTTGTGTAATAATAACAATAATTATACCTTCCTTTCGGTCAGAGGGCCAGCAAGAGAATGTCTCTACCTTTGTCGCAACCTAAAAAGACTGAATCTCTAAGTCCCTCTCTACACATTCTTGTACATCTCTCTATCCATCTTCCTGGGTCTTCTATACACCCTATGGCTCATTCTTGTCAACTAGTCACTGTCTCTGGCCTTGATCCAAGGCTGATTTTATTAACAGTTTCAGGGTTTCACAGTGCAATCAAATATCCTACAGCTACTACTACTACTACTTAATTATAACACATGAACATGATAAGGAGTTGGAGTAATTAGAGATGAGGTGGAGAGAAGAAAGGAGTGGTAATGATGTAAATACAGAGTATTCATATGAAATTCTCAAAAAATTTCAATAAAAATCACTGCTTTGATACTTAAATGCTCTGAACTATTTACTCTGTCTCTTACTTCAGTGTCCATTCTATGAGTCTTTTAGAAAAACCAGAGAATTCTCAGAGTAGTACATTGATGAATCTCAAGATTTTTGGAAATTAAGAACAAGCAAAACTCAAAAGCTGTGGATAAAAAGAAGTGTCAGGGTAGAAGTTAATGGAAAAGAACTAAAGAAATAAATGAAACAAGGGACTGGTTCACTGAAAATGTAACCAAGATCTACAAGATCTATAAGCTTTTAGCCTAATAACTAAAAGAGTAGACACAGATTTACAAAGTTAGAAGTGAAGCAGGGAAGAAATGTATTTCTTATCCTATATTCACTTATGATACCAAAATAAGATTGACTTTGTAATGTCCACCTATCCATATAAGGAGTAATCTACAGCAGGAAGACATGGGGTCACTTCCCTTTCTCAAACTGAACAGCTATTTTTTTTCCAGTAGATTGAAATGCATGAATCTGTGTTATTTCTAGATCAAAGCAAAGGAAACAATGAGGTGATTTCTAGAGAAATTATTTCACTGTGGTTGCCACCGAACAGGGTGATATGGGTGAGTTATCATGCAGCAGCCTTGTTGACTGGAGAATCACTAATTTCCATCAGGATTCCTACGCATGAAGATCATTATGTTGAAATTTAGGCTGAAATTTTTATTAGTTTGTCACCACAGTTAAACATAGCCCACTTTGACTAGTACAGCAAGAACAATTTTACCGATGAAAAGGGTAGGGGCAAGGCAGGCTGCACTACTGCAGGAAGTAAGGTCTGCATCAGTGAGTGAAGCACTGACAAGCCAAGTAAACTGTGTTTGGAAACCCGTCCATTTGACCTCCAGAGCATACATAGTATTGTCAGGCGCTAGGAGAAATACATGGAATGAACTGGCTTTCAGGAGCTACTCATTTATTTCGGGCATTTCAACCCTTCCCTTTACAGTTATGGGATTACAAATGTTGCATTCTTTTCATGCATAGCACTTCATGGGAGGAAGAAACTCAAATGATACATGCATGGCCCCTCTCAGAGGGTGATGTTGATTACACTTGTGATAAGACTAATAGCTTTCTATATTTAACATTGTTCAACTTTGGTGAACAAAAGCACAACCAAGTTCTGCTTTTGGATTAATAAAATCTTTGTGTAGCGAGTGATACTTCAGGTGAGACTAGCATGCAACTTTGAAATGCTATTAAAAAGAGGCACAGAGAGATGCTTTTGGCTAAGACAAACAATGCAAAAATAGTACCCCTTTTATTTTATGTCATATGGACAGTGTCCCCACTAAGTCCCAATGAAGACAATAAACCAATAGGCTACTTAGTTTTTTCCTAAATTTGGTACAAGTTAGAATCATCTGGGAAGAGGGACATCAGTTGATGAATTCATGACATCAGATTGGCCCGAGGACAAGTCTGTGGGACGTTTTATTGGAAATATTGATGTCAAAGGCTCTGACCACTGTAAGTGGTGCCACTCTTGGGCAAGTGGTTCTGGGTTTTATAACAAAGTAAACTGAGAAAGTCCTGAAAGCAAGTTGGTAAGCAGGACTCCTCTGTGGTTCTGCTTCAGCTATTGTCTCGAGGTTCCTGTCTTGAGCTATCGTTGTGGCTTTCCTCCATGATGGACACAAACTTGTAAGTTTCAATAAATCCCTTTCACCCAAGTAAGTTTTGGTTACAAGGTTATTCACAGTAATAGAAACTGTTAAGACTAAATGGAAACATCCATATTTTAATTCTTTTTGTAGTCTTCTAAACACAATTAACCTTTGTGCTTTCTGTGAATGTGTTATTGTAGCAATAGGACTTTCTAAAACTTAAATTCCTTGTGAGTAGTATTAGTGCTAATGTAATACTATATATATAATATATATTTGTATACACACACACACACATATATATATATATATATGCTATACGAATGACATAACCAAGTGACCTAATACACAGCATAAAATATTCACCTGTGGTCTGTTTTATAGTGTTGTCTTAACTTTGTTATGTATATGTGGAAGCACATACCTTTTAAAAAATATTTAGTTGATGCTTTTAATCCACATTTTATATAATAGTCCCTAATACATTTTACAGTTATATATTAGTAGAAATATTACATTAGAATTTGGGAATTTGGGTCTTTCATCCAGTGAGTTCTTTTTTCATATCTTTTTATTAAAAAAATCTATTCATTTACAATAACACTATTTGCCCCTTCCTCCCCTTCTCCTGCTCTCACCTTCCCCGCTTCTCAACCCCCATCCACTTTTTAGACAGGATAAGGTCTTCCTTGGGGAGTCAACAAGGTCTGGCATACCAAGTTGAGGGAGGACCAAGACCCTCACCTCATATCAAGGCTGAGAAAGTTATCCTGTCATAGGCATTGGGCTCCAAAGAGTCAGTTCATGCACCTGGTATAGGACCTGGTGCTTTTGCCAGGAGCCTCCCAATAGATCAAGCCACATCACTGACACCCATATTCAGAGGGCCTGGTTTGGTCCCATGTGGGTTCCCCAACTATCTGTCTATAGTCTGTAAACTCCAGCTAGCTCAGGTTATCTGTCTCTGTGGTTTCCCCATCGTGCTCTTGACCCCCACCCCTTGCTCATATGATCCCTTCTCCCTCTCTTCTGCTGGACTCCAGGAGCTCAGCCCAGTGCTTGGCTGTGGGTCACTGTATCTGCTTCCATCAGTTGCTGTATGTAGGTCCTATGATGACAATTAGGGCAGTCACCAATCTGATTAAAAAGGAAGGCCAGTTCAGACATCCTCTCCATTATTGTTAAGACTCTCAGCTGGGGTCATTTTTGTAGATTCCTGAGAATTTCTCTACCACCAGGTTTCTCCCTAATCTCTCGAGGTATCATTGCTTTCCCCCTCTGTCCCTTCCCCAGCTCAGTTTTCTTGATCCTTCATGTTTCCATTCCTCATCTCCTCCCTTATTCCCCCTCCCATTTTACCTAGGAGATTTTAACTATTTTCCTTTCATGTGTGTCCATTTTAGAGTCTGTCTTTTTATCTAGATTCTCTGTGATTGTGGATTGTAGCTTGGTCATCCTTTGTTTTACATCTAATATCCACTTATGAGTGAATACATACCTTGAGGAAATACATACATTTTTAAATATTGAAAGTACTTCAATAACTTTTTAACACAGATGATTAAAAGCTTAACATGTTATGAAATGCTTCTGTGTTATCTGCCATGTCTGTTGGAATCTCCCTGAGCCTTCATTCTTTTCCCATGAATCTAGAATTTAATTTCAATTCCAAATTATTTGTTTCTATTTATAAAACAAACTAGGAATAGCCACAAGCCCAATTTTAGTGCAAATATGTGATACAAACATATAAAATAATCTACAAATCACAATGTGGAAGTCATAGTCAATAATAAAATTTATACAACAAATATCCATTTAAACTATCTATTATGTCCTGGGCATGCATTCATTCCTGAAGTCCCATTGAGATCATTCTCCTCTGCTAAAAAGACAAAACCTGGCAGATGAATTGATATGTGAAACAAGTGACCCCAAAAGTGTAACCAGAACCTCCTATGATGAACTAAATCATGTATTTTGAGATCATATGGATAACAGCAATTTAAAAAGGTGTTTCTTGGGGCTAGAGAGATGGCTCAGAAGTTGAGTGGGTGCTGCTCTTCCTGAGCACCTTGGCTTTGTTCCCAGTATTCACACGTCAGGTAGCTCACAACCACCTTTATGCATATATATGCATATATGTATATGTATATATATGAATATATATACAGGAATAGAAATTCAAGAATTACAGAGAATGCACTATTAAGTCATATTGCTCTTTGGTATACTATTTTGGGAGGAGAGTTACAGGTGGATCTGAGCTGGAGCCCTTTGTGGGTTTGAGTTTTCAGGAGTCAAAAGGTATCATAGTGATAGAGAGGACGAGATTTTAGTGCTCCAAACAATGATATACTGTGCCTAGAAACTGAAAATTGATATGAAAATTTAGATGGCCTACACGGATTAAAAATGGAATTGCTGAAATCACAGCCTCAAAGGAACAAACGTCTTTATAAAGCCATAGATTATAGACTGAAAGGTTCCTGTCCCATGTTTGCAACAATTTTCTTCAGAAAATGAAGCTGACTATGTTTTGAAAAATAGAGGAAATGCCTCAACTCTGTTCTAAATTCCCATTCCTCATCCACATTTTTAAAATGCATGTCTTGAGCTGAACTCACTTGACAGCAACTTAATTTTCAAGGGTTCTGAATAATGTTAAAGAATAACACCCTTTTCCCTGCAAAATCTAGGGGAACAAAGTTAATGATTATATCCAAATTCAACTGGGACTGCCACATGGAATCTTTTAGCATTCATTTCTCTATTTTCTCTTGGACCATTGCACTCATTTGGCATTCACTAATATAAAAAGTATTTAATTGCAGTTAAGGGAAAACACACATCAAGCCAGCCTATTTTTGAGAAAATGGTTGTTGCTTCTCTGTATTATGTATTTATTTTCCTTTTGTTCTCTACACAGTAATGCAGGAACAAGTGTCACAGCGCTTCAGATCAAAGGTAAACAAATCTTTCAATTGCCCACAGAGTTTGCCCAGTGTGGAGCATCTGCAATTGGGGGACGGAATTGCTGAATGTAGTTAAATAGAAAAAGAGTTTTCAGGACATGGCACAAACAGCATGGCTAGCTTCATAAAGAGGAAGGAATAGAAAGCTTGACTTACACGCTCTTTCACTCCCTGAGGGGACGTTTGCAGTTGGTAATCTTCGTTTAGGTCACTCACGCTTGCCTATGGTGAAGCACAAGTCCTCTATAGTCATATAATGAGAACACTCACTCTTGGCACAGTCTATCTGCGCAACCCAGATTCTGTTCCCAGAAATGGTCACCGGTGTCTTCAGAACAGTGCGTCACACTTTGTAAAGAGCATTTTAACAAGCAGTTCTCATGGTTGTGTGACCTCTGTTCAGAACCAAGTCAGATGGGGGAGGAGCTCAGAAAGATGCTCCTTCTCTGTCTGCCTCCAACCCCATGCCCCACTCACCTCTAGGGCTAACAGACAGAGCTCAGAGTGTGGTGGCCTTACTGTTCTCCTGTTGTCTGTACCAGCTTTTCTCTCCTGCTCTTTAGGACCGTGCCATTCACATGATTGGCTACAGCTGGGTTTCCCAGGACTTTTTCAAGGGATTAAAGGGAGATATTCCATTCAAAATTCAGTTCAAGTGAGAAACCATTGAAGTGGGAAGCAATTGAAGAAGGCTTCCACACACAGATGGCACAGGTCACACAACATACAGACAGGTGTACATGTGCATACCACACTCATACACGTATAAAACAAGTGAAGATTGCCTGTTGACTTCTCTAAATGTTGCAAATTATTGACTCTGCATATCAAATCTGTCATTGCATTGTAAAACACTTGTTCCTTCTATATTAAATAGAAACATTGTGTCTTGGAGAATAGAGGGCTATAAAAGTATTGTGAAGGTTTTCAGTGTCTCACAGTTTAGATTACCAGTAAATAAGAGAACACTAGTGTAGGCAGAGTTTTCTGTATTTCCAGATGCTCATCAAGTAATCATACAGAGACTTAATTTTAATTATAATCACTTGGTCAATAGCTTAAGCTTTCTTTTAGCTAGCTCTTACAACTTAAATCAACCCATTTCTATTAATCTATGAGCTGCCTTAAAGCTTGTTGACCTCATCTAAGTACTTTCCATCCTGTTTGCTCTTTGTCTCATGGTATCTCCTGTCCTTTTTCTCCCCAGGATTCTTTCAGCCCCCAAAGTCCTGTTTAGACATCAGCCAGTCAGCTTTTTATTAACCAATTAAAGTAATACATATTCCCTGTGAACAACAGGATTACTCCACAACACAGTAACAGAGCAATCCTACATCACAACCTAAGTGGGGGTGGAAGGTTGGAGGTTGGAGAGTAGTGCGGAGGAAGGAAGGAGAGAAGAGGGAGCTTCCCCATCTAAGTAGGTGGAGAACAACCCTAGGGTACAGCTTTCTTCATTTTGTCTTTGTGAAGACTACTGAAAGAAAAAGCACAATATGTCTCTGGTGGGAAGATCACCTCTTTTCACTACAAACAAACTCTGGAACAGTCATCATCACTAATCATCATAGGACACTTTTATTGGCTTGTCTGTTGTTGGGCTCAGTGAGCATACTCAATGGTGGATTGTAGCAGGCTCTTGATGCATGGAGGTTTATGTCCTAACTCTTGAGATTGGTGGGTTGGCTCAATGCAATTATTAGAAATAATTATAGTAGTTATTTTTTAATCTTAATCATACATGATTGGCCTCATTGCTATAGATAGATGAAATAGAAAGCAGAAAGATGGACAGACAGGTTGTGTTACTACTACCATCTTTTCACATGGCCAGTTCTTCACACAACTTGGCTGTTCTCATGGAACCAGACGCCAAGCTGCAATGCTTCCACCCAGTAGATATCCACTTGTATGTCCCTTTGTACACACTTGGCAATTTTCTCTTTTGTCATTTGCAAGCAGATTCTCTAGTTATTTTTTATTATCTATAGTTTGTTGCATGTTTATTCAAACCAAGTCTCTGTAAAGTGTACTGTTACCCTAGTGAAAGACACACTTCCCAGAGTGCTGTACCAAGTTCCTTTCACCTTATACCATCCAGTTCAGTCTCTACCTCCTAAAGGTACACAGGTCAACTTTTCTTCCCCAATCCTGCCAATGTGCTTGTCTCACCATTTAGAATACACTTATATTTGCCTGAAGAGGGTCGCTTAAAAGAAATCCCACACTAGCTCATAATTGAGAATATAGATGGTTATTTATTTAGGGGTAGACTCACAAATCAATATCCTCTTCTGGAATGGAGAACAGCAACCCAATCTCGCAGCTGGAAAAGAGGCTAGATGCATGCTTTACATCGGCATAAATAGTATAAGAGGCCATGCCCAAGTGGGCAGATAACTTAAAGGCTACTGGCTGTAGGATTTCCTACAGGACCTCACCATTTCATTTAAATAAGATAGTTCTAAGCCTAATACAAAATTATATACAATAAGAACAAATATATTTAATAATTATTCTATCCTAATGAGTTTAAGTCTTATATAATAAATAACTTAGCCAAGTCATGAGAGGAAAGTAACTATAACTATTTAGTCTTCAGCCCCATCGAAGATCTGAGAACAGAAATAATATTACTTGAGTAAGCAGGAAGTGTAATCAAACAACTTCCAAAATGTNTGACAGACCATTTTCAGAGGCAGGAAAATTTTCAAAATCATCTTACCCTGTCTTTGCAAGATTTGACAGTCTTTTTATTTGTGTCCTGCTTATCCAATTTTGGATACCATGTACCTTGTCAGTGGTTGAGGCATGGGCATTTCCTTACCCAAAGGCCAATTTTGCCAAGAAGAAAACAAACTCCAAGTGGAGTGTCTTCGGTGCCCTACATTCTTTTGGGAAAAGATCACGCTGAATTCTATCTTGCATTCTCTTTCTGAGTTAATTTAAAAATTTGCAAATAGTACGAATTTCCTTTGTGATATATAGTTCTATGAATTTGGAAATGTGTGAAACCTGCATTTGTCCACATAATTCTTTGCAGTGTTCTTTCTGTCCCATTTTCAAGCTCCTGACAACAGTTCTAATCAGCTGTCCATCTTCATGGTCTCGTATTCCAAAGAATGTCATATAAGCATAATCATATACTAACTGTATTGTAAATAGATGACGGTCTGTTTGTATATAAAATAAATCCCTGATTCATAATTAACAGGATCCCAGCAGACAAACTATGGCCTGAAGTGTCCAGCTGAGTGAACTAGACTATTATCTAGTCAAATAGTCTAGGGAGCCAAGCAATCACATCTGTAAAACTGTCCCCAAGTGTCCAGAGCTCCATTCATAACTGACGACTGCTCTAATTTTTGTCCTTGTTTCTGAGTATATACCAACTGTAGGAAGCCAACATAAAGCCTTCTCCAATATTATAGGATGCTTTTGTCAGCCCTTCTGGCTCCCTAATTCCAGTAACCTTCTATGGGGCATACTTGAAATACTCAAATCTGATCCTTAGCATGAAGATTTTTCACCTTTGCCTTCCTTTGAACTTTTGCCAAGTGCAAGAAATGATGGTTGAATCCCTTTCTAGAGAAGGCTTTGAATAAATAGCTAGTGCTATTTTTCTCATTTTGCTGTTCTTCAGTTATTTCATTACTGATTTTTTAAAAATGAATTTCCTAGGCCCTATTCCAGACTCAACTCCTCAGAATTTTGAGGTAAAAGCCCAAAAGTATGAACTTAAGACCACTCCCCTGGGATGATTCTTGTGTACATGATTGAGGACTGCTGCATTGTATAGTAAACCATAGACCTTTCTCCCTAAGTTCATGTAGGTTTAGTATTCCCAAACTACTTTGGTTGAAGTTGCTCATGAGGCTGAGGACTGCTATAAAACTAGTACTATTAGTACCAGCTAATGTAGTAGCCATCATAGGCAAAATGAATTGTGACTCCTCTATCTAGAAATATAGATGACAATGAACTCAGTAAGATTCAGTAGGAACTTCTATTTCTCATGTTTAGATTTAACTCTACAAGTATGCCTTTGTATGTACGCTATTAGAAAAAGAAACTGGCCAATGATTGACTAATAGACCTTCATCTGACAATGATCTCCAGAAGTGAGTTGACAGTGTGAGCCTTTAAAATTCAGCCTGATGAAAAGGTTTACAATTGCAAAGCATGTGCAATGAATTAATAGTTTGTTAGCCTGCCTAGAATATTGCGCTTAGGTTGGGCTTCATCTTCTAAGAAGAACCAGAATATTTGAGTAGTTCTCAGAACAGCACAAATAGTTGGGATTATCTAATCACCCACAAACTGAATATTAATGCAAATTCAGAGTCCATACTTTACAGTTCACACCTTTGCTATCTTTTATATGAATTTAACTAAAATAATTTCTACCTGTTATCTCCAGTGAAATTTAAAAGAAATTTTATATAGTCAGGCAATTATATCGGGAGACATGAATACATTAACAGTTGTGTTGTACATTTTTTTGTGTAAAAACATTAAGGATTTTGTATGATATACAGAAGAACATGATAGTCAAGCTATGCATCTGTTATAGTTCTGATACTCTGTCAACAGAGAGATCTCACTCTAGACGTTTTAGATTTTCAAACTTTGCTGCTTCTCTCAGTAAAAAATATAATCTCACTCCAGTTTTCATACTATTTCAGTTATTCATGCATTTATTAATTTTTAGATTCATGATTTTGTTTGATAAATATAACCACTTGTGTCTGCATGCATTGTGTAGTGAATAAGCTTCAGACCTTATTATAAAGAGTATCTAAAGTTATGAGGAAGGCAGGACTTTACATATGTGACTGACAAATTATAGTATGTAGGTTTTTTATGTAGACAGTAGTTTCACATTTTCTTTGCCTATTAATGTATCCAGTTCTTTCTCGTACTATAGTGTACACATGTAGTTGTTGAATATTTGAAGTGTATCTAGTTCAGACTGCAATATGTATAAGCAACCATAATTGAATGTATGGTTTAAAAACATTGTAAACACATCTTGAGTACTCACTATTAAATGGACCACTGTATGATCAGCTTTAAGGCTGAGACATATTGCAGAAATGGGGTCAGAAAAATATGATTAAAAAGGGGGAGGGGCACAAGATGATGTTTCATGGGCACTGCATGACCATGTTACTCATGAACTCTAAAGTATGTAGACATATGTAAGACAGAATAAGAAAACATTGCATCATAGATTGGGAAGGGTGTCATGGGTTCCAACACTATCCAGGATAGCTAATGGCAGTCCAGGGATGCTGGAGCAGAGGAAGCTATTGTCCATAGTGATGTAGTTGCTGATGAATGGATAGTCTCACACACATACCTACTCCAATAGTCTTTGTTAAAATCAGTGGGTAACAAAATAAATACAAAAGAAAACAAGAAGATATGAAAGAAGGATGTGAACTTTGTGGGAAGGAGAGGGGTGTGACAGAGGTTGAAAAGTATAACAGAAGTTGGAGGTGTGTGTGACATTCATGCATGCATGGAAATGTCAAAGACTAAGTTAGAGTTTTAAAAAGGTGAAAACATGTACTTCCGTCACTGCAGGCCTGGGCCAGCAACTTCCATGGGACCATGCCCAAGATGGCGATCTCTGCTGGAGCAGGCCTGAGTCAGCGACCTCTGCCAGAGCAGGTATGAGGGAATAAATCTGTGAGACCAGGCCCAGGCCAGCAATCTCTGCTGGAGCAGGCCCAAGACAGGGACACCCACAGGAGCAGGCCCAAGCCAGCAACCTCTGCTGGAGCAGGCCTGAATCAGTGACCTCTCCTGGAACAGGCCTGAACCAGTGACCTCTTCCAGAACAGGTATAAAGGAGGGACCTCTGAGAGAGCAGGCCCAAGACAGGACATCTGTGGGTCCAGGACTAAGCCAGCAACCTTGGCAGAAGCTGGCCCAAGTGAGTGACCTCTGTGGAACAAGGCCCAGGCCAGCATTCTACGTGGAAGCAGGCCCAAGCCAGTAAACTCCACAGGAGCAGACCTGAGCCAGTGACCTTCACCAGAGCAGGCCCAAACCAGCAATCCTACATGGGACCAGACCCAAGGGAGCAACCTCTACCAGATTATGCTCGAGCCAGCAACCTCCATGACATGAGGCCCAAGCCAATGACCTCCTCAGGAGCAGGTTTGAGACAGTGACTTCCATGGGAGCAACCTGAGCCAATCACCTCTTCAGAACCAGGCCCAAGCCAGCGACCTTCATGGGAGCAGGCCCAACCAACCTCTGGGATTGCAGAGCAACCTCCAGAAACACTGAGTGACCTCCAGCTTGTCTAGAACCATTGCCCTGACTCCACCAGGAACAACCATCTGAGCCTTGGATCCACTGGCACCTGGAAGAGTGATCACCAAAGACATGGCCCCAACTACACCAATCAAAGGAAAAGATGAGTAGACAAGGTAAGAAAGCACTCAACACCACAAAGAGCCACACAGCACCACCAAAAACTAGTGGCTACAAAATAGCAAGACTTGAATACCCTAATACAAATGAAGCAGAAGAAAATGACCTAAAAAAGAACTTTAGGAGAATGATTGGAGGCCCTTAAAGAGGAAACGAAAAATTCTCTAAAAGAAATGGAGGAAAAGACAAAAAAATTAGAAAAAATCAACAAATCCCTTAAAGAAAACAAAGCAAAAGCAATCAAATAGGCAAAAGAAATGATTAAAGACTTGAAAATTGAAATAGAGACAATAAAGAAAATACAAACAGGGAATTCTGGAAACAGAAAATATGGGAAAACGATCAGGAACCACACATACAAGCATAAACACCAGAATACAATAGATAGAGAATCTCAAGTGCTGCCCAAGGTACAATAGAGAAATTAGAATCATCAGTCAAAGAAAATATTAAATCTAACAGAAGGTTAACACAAAATATCCAGGAAATATGGGACACCATAAAAAGACCAAACTTAAGAATAACAGCAATAAAAGAAGTCCAACTCAAAAGCACAGAAAATATATCCCACAAAATCATAGAAGAAAACTTACTAACTTAAAGAAAAACATGAAAATAAAGCTACAAGAAGCTTTCAAAACACAAAATAGATTGGATTAAAAAATGTCCACTAGCCACATAATAATCAAAACACTAAACATAAAAATTATAGAAAGAATATTAAAAGCTGCAAAGAAAAAAGGCCAAGTAGCATACAAAGGCAGACCTATCAGAAGGACACCTGACTTCTCAATGGAAACAATGAAAGCCAGAAGGTCCTGGTCAAGTGTGATGCAGATATTAAGAGACCATGGATGCCAGCCCAGACTACTARACCCAGCAAAACTTTCAAGCACCATAGAAGGACAAAACAAGATATTCTATGACAAAACTAGATTTCACCTATACCTAGATACAAACCCAGCCCTACACAAAGTACTAGAAAGAAAACTCCAGCCCAAGGAAGTCAGCTACATCCACAAAAACACAGACAATAGATGATCTCACAGCAACAAGTCCAAAAGAAGGGAAAAAACACATACAATACCATTACCAACAGTGAAAATTTAAATAACAGGAACTAGCAATCACAGGTCATTAATGTCCCTTAATATAAATGGACTCAACTTATAAAAAGACACAGGCTAACAGATCGGATACTAAAACAGAATCCATCCTTCTGCTGCATACAAGAAACATACCTCAACCTCACAGACAGATATCACCTCAGAGTAAAGGGTTGGGAAGAAGGACATTTCATATTAGTAACAGGAAAACTACATCAGGAGGAAATTTCAACACTGAACATTTATGCCCCAAATCCCAGGGCATCCTCATACATAAAAGAAACACTTCTAAAGATTAAAGCTTACATTAACCCCACACACTAATAGAGGGAGACATCAAATACCCACTCTCACCACTGGACAGGACTGCCAGTCAGAAACTTAACAGAGAAATAAGGGGACTAATATATGTTATGACTCAAATGGACTTAACAGGCATCTATAGAACATTCCATCCAAACATAAAAGCATATATCCTCTTATCAGCATCTTATGGAACCTTCTCAAAAATTGACCAGATACTATGTAACAAAACAAACCATAACAGATACAAAAAATTGGAATAACCTCACATATCTTATTGGATCATCATGGCTTAAAATTAGAATTCAACAGCAACACTAACTTCAGAAAGCCCACAAACACTTGGAAATTAAACAGTGTTCACCTGAATCACCAATGGGTCAAGGAAGAAATAAAGTAAGAAATTAAATACTTTATAAAATTTAACAAAAATGACCATACAACATCCCTGAATTTATTGGACACAATGAAAGCAGTGTTAAGAGGAAAGTTCACAGCACTAAATGCCTGCAAAAAGAAGCTGGAAAAATCCCACACTCATGAGTTAACAGAATGCCTGAAAACTCTAGAACAAAAAGAAGCAAACTCACACAGAAGGACAAGATGGCAGAAAATCATCAAACTGAGAGCTGATATCAACAAAACAGAAACAAAGAAAACAATACAAAGAATCAATGAGAGTAAAAGTTGTTTCTTCAAGAAAATCAACAAAATGGAGAAACTTTTATCCAAAGTAACCAAAAGGCAGAGAGAGAATATCCAAATTAAGAAAATCAGAAAGAAAATAGGGACATAAGAACAGACATGAAGAAAATCCAGGGAATCTTAAGGTCATACTTTGAAACTCTGTACTCCAAGCAATTGGAAAATTTAAAAGAAATGTACAATTTTCTAAATAAATATTACTTACCAAAATTAAATCAAGACAAGATAAACAAAATAAATAGACCTATAACTGCTAAAGAAATAGAAACAGTCATCGAAATTTTTCCAACCAAAAAAAGCCCAGGACAAGATGATTTCAGCACAGAATTCTACAAGGTTTTCAAAGAAGTACTAATACCAAATTCCTCAAATTGTTCCACAAAGTAGAAAGAAAAGGAACATTGTGAAACCTTTTTATGAGGCTACAATTACTCTGATAGCTAAACCACACAATACATTTCTATGGAAAAGAATTACAGACCAATCTCACTTGTGAACATTGATGCAAACCAAATCCAAGAACACATCAGAAAAATCATCTACCATGACCAAGTAGACTTAATTCCAGAGATACATGGACGGTTCAACATACAAAAATCTTTCAATGTAATTTGTTATATAAACAAACTGAAAGAACACATTATCATCTCATTAGATGCTGAAAAAGCTTTCAACAAAATACAACATCCATCATGATAAAGGTCTTGGAGAGAGTAGGGATACAAGGAACATACCTAAACATAATAAAGGCAATATGCAACAAGCCAACTGCCAATATTAAGCTAAATGGAGAAAAACTCAAAGCAATACCACTGAAATCAGGAACAAGCTAAGGTTGTCCACTCTCTCAATATCTATTCAATATAGTACTTGATGTTCTAGCTAAAGCAATAAGATAACAAAATGAGATCAATGAGATAAAAATCAGAAAAGAACTCAAATTCTCCCAATATTAGCCAATGATATGATAGTTTATATAAGTGATCCCAAAAATTCTACCAAGAAACATCCATATCTCATAAACACCTTTTGTAATGAAGCAGAATACAAGTTTAACTCAAAAAATCAGTAGCCCCCTTCATACATATTATAAATGGGAAAGAAATCAGAGAAACATCACCCTTCACAATAGGCACAAATAACATAAAATATCTTGGAGCAACTCTAACCAAACAAATGAATGACCTGTGTGACAAAAATTTTAAGTCTTTGGGAAAAAAGAAATTGAAAATGACACCAGAAAATGGAAAGCTCTCCCATGGTCTTTGATAGGTAGAATTAACAGAGTAAAATGGCAATCTTACCAAAAGCAATCTACAGATTCAATGCAATGCCCATCAAAATCCCAGCATAATTCTTCACAGACCTTGAAAGAAGAATACCCAATTTCATATGGAAAAGCAAAAAACCCAGGATAACCTAAACAATCCTGTACAACAAAGGAACTTCTGGAGGCATCACAATCTTTGTCTGATTTCAAACATTGCTACACAGCTACGGTACTGAAAACAGCCTGATATTGGCATAAAAACAGACAGGAGGACCAATGAAAC
>LOJH01011048.1:572-23803 GCA_001685095.1 Ellobius talpinus
GCAGAGGCAGGCAGATCTCTGTGAGTTTGAGGCCAGCCTGGTCTACAGAGCTAGGTCCAGGACAGGCTCCAAAGCTACAGTGAAACCCTGTCTCAAAAAAAACAAACAAACAGCAAATAAACAAAAAACAAAAAGAAAAAGAAAAGAAAGCTCCGAAAACATTCTGTTTCCTTGCTTTCCCCAGTTTAGAGAGGGGGGTCCCTGTTTTCTTTGCCTGGTGAACATGTTAAGCATAAGAGGTCTTGATGGGATTCATTTTCTCTGTCAGTTAAAAATCCGTCTAATTCCTAGACCCCGTCAGTACCTTCCTCCATCTTTATAGCCCACAGGAGCAAATTATTGAGTCTTTCTTGGGCTGCAGCCTTCTGATTCTGTTTCTTTGGCCTCTTACTACCATCCTTGAAAACACTTTGTGATTACATTGATCCCATCTGTATAATCTAAGGTGACTACCAGATCTCAATGTCACGTGACCAACTACCTTAATTTATCTGCGACCTTATTAGTCTTATCTACCCCAATCCCTGCACACATACTATACACTATGGGGTCTAGTGAATTAGGTGAGGGACTTGTGGAGCAGGGATACTATTGTGCCTGTTCAACTAAGAGTTCATAGAACTATAAAATGTTATGTGTACCATGTTTCTAGTCTCTGCACTTAATATGAGCTGGATATTTCAAAGGCTTCCAGTTTATTCTAAGCTGTTTCTTAGGTAAATGTGGTAAACAGATTCTCTTCCATGAATTCTATTCTAAATCTCAATTGCTTTCATTTAGTTCAGTCTCTTCAAATTAGAAAAGGGGCCTCTGTTCCAGCTATCTATTACTGCATGACAAACCACTTGGTGGCATGGAAAAAAACAATATTTTTCACACAATTCTGAAAATTGGGCAAGGCTCAGTGAGGACAGCTTGTCTGTACTCTGCTTGGCATTTCTGAGCAAGCAAGAGTTAAGACTGGGTGGAAGATGGTTGGAGTCATCACTGATGGCTTGCTCATGTGTCTAGGGATTGATCCTCTTGTCTGGAATGTCAGGTTGGCTCTCCCTGGGACTTGGGCTTCCTTTGAGCATGGCAGCTGAAGTTCAAACATCTGAAGAAACAGCCAGGTATGTCATGCAAGAAGATCTATGTCCTGTGCTGAGAGTGAAAGTACCATTAATTTAGTTAACAATGCCCTGCCCTCATGCAAGGGGTGTAGACAGAGATTCTACCTCTTGATAGGAGGTGGAAAGATTGCAGCAGAGGATGTAGGACCAGAAAGAACTTCATAGGCATTCTCAGCAACATGCCTGCAGTACAACTACTTGGCATGTAAATACAGGAGAATCCCTGGAGCTCTCTGACCAGCTACTCTCCCCAAATTCTTGAACTCCAGGTTCAGTGAGAGATCCTGCATCATAAAATTAAGGTGGAGAGTGGCAAAGAAAGATACTTAACATTGAGTTCTGACTCCAGGTACACACATACCTATGCAAGTGCCCCTGTGCCCTGATATACACATTCCTAAAACACACTAAACACAAATAAGTAAACATACAAATAAATAAGCAAATTATAAACAAATTTGGTAGATTCTTGATGCCTCCCATATTCCACATGAGAGTAACCTGAGAGCAGACATTTCTTATGCTCTCAAATTCACTAGGGAAAGGGCTGTTATGTCTGAGAATTCCTCCCTGACCCCAGCACTAGAGTTAACTATTTAAATGTTTGGCACTTGCCCTTCAAATATTTAAGATATGAAAGAATTGTCAACTGCTTTTCATAACTCTCTCTCTCTCTCACACACACACACAGGCACACATGCTCCTAAAGCATCTCTGAATTGCAGTTTGCAATTCTAATTAGATACTATGAAATACTACACCTTCTTCCAAATGACTAATCTATACTCACTCCACTCCTTACATTCTAAACATACTTTGGCTCCTCTGGCACACACGTGTTCTTTCATAATGTATGTTTCAGTTTAAAAATAAAAGCAGTGTTAATTCATGTGAAAAACTGGAAAACATTTGAATATCTTGGTTAAAACCAATAATGTAGTTCTTCCTTTTTCCTCTTTCCTTAAATACCAAACAAGGAATCTCCTCAATTAGATGTCTGCTAAGGAATTAAAAACAAGGCCATTATCTAAGGACACGGCAAGTTCTGTGAGTTATTTCAACATGGTAGAAGAGTAGTCAAGTTGTAATTGGTCCTATTGAGCTCACCCACAAGCTATGTCATTCTTTATCTCAGCGGTGTGGTATTCAAAAAAAGGAGGGGGATCTACAAAGTTAGTTTTTTGCTTTTAAAAATAACAAATGAATCACATCCAGTTCACCCTGTTAGCTGAATGCTCCTTGATAAATGTGTACATTTTAATACTAATAAAATTGATATTGAAAAGAAAATAGATTACAGGAAATGCCCCACCCTCAATATTGTTGAATTAGCTTGCCAGAATAAAGAAGTGAGCCAGGCCTCTTGATGCAAGCCTGCAATTCTAGCTATTCCAGAGACTGAGCAGAACAATCACAAGTTCATGGTCTCCCTCATCTACATAGCTAGCTGAAGGACAGCCTAGATTAAGTAAGATCCTATTTCAAAATAAAATACACAAAAGGTCTGCAATTATAACTCAGTGGTAAAGTATTTATCGAGCGTGAGAAAGGCCTTGGGTTCAACCTTCAGTACTAAACAAATAAAACTGGCCCCTAAGTTTTGCTAGTATTTTCCCAACTTTTCTTATTTACAGTGTTAAAAAACGCTTTTCCTTGGCAACTCAAGATCAGAAAGTTACCATCTATTAACATGTATATAAGTGGTATGGGGATTCTCTAATACTAATTTTTACCAGTTTCAAGTTAGACACAGTGGTAGACATGTTTAAATTACTAGTCAAAGGGATGCAAGAGAAAAGAAAGAAGCAACAAAATGTTTTTAAAAGCACAAAATAGGAGAAGATACAAAAGAATGTTTTTTTAAAAATTTAAAAATAGAGAATATCAAAACAGGAAGGGCTGAGGAGACTGTTGTGGCTTTACTGAACTTCATTTAGACAGATGAACAACTTTTATACTTTAGCTGGATGGAGACCTTTGATCCTAAAATGAAAACACCTAGTTAAATATAATAGGTTGGAGGAATTGGAGAAGTGGAATCATCACAGTTTCATGGAATACATATCTGTCTGAGTCATAAGGAAATGCCTTTGCTGTATTCAGCAACAATGGGACATTGACTGGCAGGCGGATGGGTAGAAGTTCTGTGTGCAGAGGTAAGTTTCCTTTACTTCATCTGTTATCCTCTCAATTAAGAATTTTTCTTCAGTGGAGCAAGGGGATTCCTAGGTAATGTGGGAAATAGAAAAGTCATGAACTCTTCATTTGTTGAAACTGAAGAAGCCTTGAAACTCAAGCCGCTTTCATCTCACCTCCTTTCTGGTGACTTCACACCTTCTCCTGAGGCCAGGAAGGCAGAACAAGAGAATGTGGGATCCCTAATTTGCACTCCACCTCTTTATCTTCCTGTTCAAGATCTGCCTTGCAGTGAGAAGGAGCTTAGACAGAAACCTATGGAACACCCTGAATGTGCATCCAAGTAATTTCCACACAGCCTGGCCAAGTCCCAGACCTGGCTGCAAACACCTACAGCCCAAGCACACTGGGAAGAAAATCTGAGGTTGGTGTCTCTGAGCATCCTGCTTAGGGTCATGCACAGGGAATCCTAGTAGTCTAAGCATCGAGAATGTGATCCAAAAGTAGGATCACAAGTTCTGAGCAGTCCATCTGTCCAAAGGACTCTTTGCTCCATGGAGAGTGGCAAGAGAGTGTGAGGTCCCTCTACAGTGGTGGGTTCAGGGCAAAGACAATGATTATATGAGTCAACGGGAGGTATTGGCTTCCAGTTAAAGAAGCTGTTGTTCATGAACTGAACAAGGATGACACCAATAAACATGCCAAAATGAATGGGGAAAAGACCACGAGGTCAAAACTCTACATGAAGAACTTCAGACAACTGAGTAAAGCTGGGAGCAAGAGAGGTGGCCTTCCCCAGGGAAGAACACACTAATTCAGTAAGCCCTGAAAACAAACATACAAGTAACATTATATGGACTCAATAGTTTATATTGAGGAATATATATGTGTAAATAAATACATATCTACATGCAATAACAACTCATTTAAAAAGAGGCAATGGTAGGCTGGGCGGTGGTGGCGCACACCTTTAATGCCAGAATTTGGGAGGCAGAGGCAGGTGGATCTCTGTGAGTTTGAGGCCAGCCTGGTCTATAAAGTGAGTTTCAGGACAGTTAGGACTGCACAGAGAAACCCTGTCTCGAAAACCAAACCAAACAAAACCCAAAAAACAAAAAACCAACAGCAACAAAAAGAGGCCATGAATTTTAAAGAAAGCAGGGAGAGTTTAGAGGGAGAAAAGGGAAGGAAAGAATGTTGTAATTAAATTACAATCTCAAAAATAAACAAAAACAAAAAATTATGAAATCCAGAAAAAAAGAGCAGCTGTCAATAGTAGACTGTCCCGCTACCTACCCCACAGAGTGTGCTATACAACTCCACAAGTCAAGCATTTGGAGTAAATGAGGAACAAGCTTTCCATTCCCTTGAGCTATTTTTAAAAATGGACATAATCTTAAAGAAAATTAATTTTCAGCTTAAATGATCACAATAAATTAAGCAATTTATTCTTGATAAAAACCAAAGCTTTCAAACGTAAAGAAAATCCTAGCATTTTATTTTAAAAGACAAACCCCATTATTTGATGCTTCTATTAGTTGAGAACAAAAACATTTACCTCCAATATTTCAAAGGAAATGTTCATTCTCCCATTATTTTATCTAAAATTCTTTTAAAATAAATCATGTAAGGATGTAAATCATGATTAGTAAAAAATTAATAGTTTGTGGTATAAAATTTGAGCCCTAAATCTACGGGAGCTATGTGCGAACACTTGAGAAATGTTGGTTTTATTTAATAAGAGAAACAAAAGGGACAAAAACACTACTTAAGAATGATTTTTGAAGGCTTGTGAGGTGGCCTATGCCTTAAATCCCCGCACTCAGAAGGCAGAGGCAAGTAAGTGGATCTCTGTGAGTTCAAGTCCAGTCTGGTGTATGAAGTGAGTTCCAGGACAGTCTGTCTAGAAAAAAATATGAATTATATTGAAAATTAAAATAAAGCAAAATGATAAGGCTTATATAAATGACCCTGACTTTCAACTTTTTTCAAAACTGCCAACTGCAGATATTTGCAAATTGGTCAGTGAATGATGATTCCAATTGCAGTGCCCTGCTCTCTGGCACAAAGCAGTTGTCCATTAGGCAGACTGCTAAGGAATGCATAAAAATAAAACATGAAACTCCCCACATGAGCAAAGCTGGAAACTGGGGGGACAAAGCCAGTTTCCCAAAAGTTGAGGTGTGAGGTCTTGTGTAGAAAATAGTTATCAAGCATAAATATCTGAAGCTGGTTAATCTAGTAGGGGCTGTTCCCTTCTGCCCAGCTCATCTATTTCTGCCTTCCCTTCTGTCATAAATTGCCTGGGAGATGGACATCAAGAGGTCATGTTTCTGAGAGCTTGGAAGCAAGAGCCACTGTACTCCACTTTCTAAAGCCATTCTGCAAAGATGAAGCCACATATTACTTTGCTTCTGAAATGAAGTAAAACTATAAATAGCTTGGGCACGTTAATGGCTGAGTCCTGTTCTGGATCAGTCCTGGTTTTACTGCAAAACTAATGTTGGCTAAAATAAATAATATCAGTGGACTCTTGCTTAGTGGGCCTAGAAGAGTTCTAAAAGTCTAATGTTCTTTAACAGCAAATCATATTAGTAATAGGTGAGGCTCATTAGCATATGCACACACAGTCACTTATATGAAAATATTTCAAAATTTAAAAAGAAAATGCTAGCACTTTTCCCAGTTGTGTGTCCTTTACTGTGTTCTATTATTCCCCAGGAATTTTATGAACACATGTTTTAGTTAGCATCTCATGAAGTTCTTGCCATCACTTGTTCAGAGCATGTCTTTGGTTTTAATCAAGTTCTCGCTTACGATGTTGGGGAAATGGATGAATCAGTTTGAATGTTATTTAAAATAATAGTTTTTCTTCCAGTAGTCATATTTAACTCTCCTAGCCTGCTACCACACTTGTAGTCAGGCATAACAATTAAAATGCTTCATGGGCTTGCAGAGGGGCTTTGATAAACAGAATGATCCTTGGAAGATTCCATAGGCACCAGAGATCCTCTTAGGTTTCTCTCTTACTCTAAATATTTTTCATGCTACCATTTCCTTTCTTGCTCCTTATTCTCCATGAAAGTCTGAGGATTTGGGCAGTGTTAAATATCCATAATATGTAAAAACAGGAGATTTATACACACAATTTTCTAGCTTCAAAGTCTGTGTTCCTTTCTACTCTCTTTGCTTGTGGAGTTGGCTTTAAATTTTTTGTTTGCACTTTGATATTTCAAAGGGAAGAGAAAACAAGTATAGGTATACCTGACATTTGGTGCTGGCCAGCATATCTTCATATATTAACCATTAACTTTCTCTGGCAACAGGCAGGCTTCCCAGTCTGGAGACTTTTTTTTCACTGCTGCAAAAAGCTGATAATGGACTTGAGCTGCCCTGGCCAGCAGAACTGCCTGTGTGTGTGTGTGTGCACGCATGCACACACACATGCATGCACGCACGCGCACACACACACTTGATATATTTTTTTAACTGTAAAGTTGTATCATTTAAATTCAAGTCCTTTGAACTTAGAGAATGCCCCCGTGACTTCCTGTGAACACGCAAGTTGATCTGGCATTTATCCCCCAACACAATGAAATAAGGAAAATGCAGACTGCTGTGTTTCACCTGTCCTATCATCTCCACGAAGCATCATAATGTCATCTGAAAAAGCATTCCTAAGGGACTTAGGGCAGCCTTGATCAGATCTGCTGTGCACAAGTGCAGAGTGGGTCAGTGAAAACCTGGACACTGCTCAGCGGAGCTTAGTATTCATTGGGGAAGTACTGATGAAGGCCATTGCTTGTGTTACAGCTATTAAAATATCACCCATGGTTAGCATACAAGATTTTTAAATATGGCCTGCAATTAGACTGCATTTCCATTAGCTGCAATTTTTTGATATTGTTATTTCACTTCTCCATATTCAGGTGAAGGTTCCACCTTTAAGAGTTTTTAGGCTTCAAAACACTTCAGTTAAGTATTTTTGATAAGCTAGCCAAATTGGTTGAAAGATACAATATATATACTTTCACGGGTACTCTGAATATTTATGAACCGTTTGTTGGGATATTTGATCCTATCTTGGAACTGAATTAGAAGAAATCCTGACCAGAAGCTACTTGACAAAACCAAATAATTGTACAGCTGACTATCCTCCCCCGACTGGAACTATCAGATAGAAAATAATACTTAACATCAGTTAAATAAAGGAGTTTTTAAAAATGATTTGGCCACTCATTGGTGGATTAAAGAGCAACACACACTGGTCCGATTTAGTTAACACATCTGCTGTTTTATTTTTTAGAATATAGTCTACATCTGGATTAAAAAAAGTTTTAAATAAACAAGACATAATAACACAGTGGAACCCTTCATCATTCTACGTACGACACGGATAGAATGTCAGTTGGTTCCACTTTAGATAAATCCACTTTCTCAAAATAACATTATTTTCGCTGGCCGAGTGGCAAGCTTCATCCAAGCTGGCGCACAGCCAGTTTACACACACAGGGGTGGGGGAGGGGTGGCGTGAAAGGGATGGGGTGCCATAGGACTACTGTACAGTGTAACAGAAAATCATTAATAAAGTAGTACCGGTTACCGACAGTGCTGTTTGTGCGCTTATCACAATGGAATCGACGAAGTTTCAGAGCAAAGAGATTCGAAATACTTAAGACAGGGTCACTGTTACAAAAAGAAATAGTGCAAACAGGAAAACTGATGCAATCCTAGCAACGCCAGGGCCTCCTCTTGCAGCTCAAAGCAGGGCGGGCAGGAGGCTGCGCCCCGCCTCCCCCCTGCACCCGCACCCAGCCAGAAGCTGCCCTCCCAAGTGTGGCAACCCAGCGCTGTGCTCTGGCATGGCCCTTCTCTTCCGGAAAGAACAGAAAAGAAATCCCAAGAAAGGCACAGGCTGAATGAAGGACGTCGGCCCAGTCCCATTCCCACCAACACAGAGCAGGCCCCCTCCGGGGGTCCTTGAACCCCCCTCTCTGGCGACTACTTTCCTCTGCTCTCGTGATGAGGCAGGCCCTCTTCTCCACACAACCCCCCACGTACACAGCCCAACTTTGCAGCGTGCCCTTCGCGCCCCACAACCAGGAAGAAAATAGCTTGGAGGAAAGAGAGGGTGGGAGAGTCGGCCCGAGAGGGTGCTGGGCAGGGGGGAAGAGGCCCGCCTCACTGGCCCCAATTACTGAAGCCGATCTCCTGCTTGTATCTGTTGGTGAGGATGTTGGCTTTTCGGGTGAGTTTGGAGAGCACGGTGTGCAGCCCGCGCAGGTGGTAGTGGAACTGCTGCTCCAGATCTTCCTCACTGGCATCTGCGCTCTCCAGGTGGCTCAGGCCCACCAGGATGTCCTTGGACTTCCAGGTGCTCTCCTCGCTCCCGGCCGGCAGGGACGACTGCTGGTGCAGGACTCCCCACTCGATGTCGTTGCGGATGGACTTAAGCAGCACGTAGTGGCTATACATGTCCCGGGAGGCCGCGAAAAAGCTTCCATTGGCGCTGCCAGGGCTGGGGGCCGGGGTCGTGCGCTCCTCCAGGCAGCCACCACTGCCTCCTACCTCCACGCCGACCTCGTTGTCTAGCTCCGGCTCTGAGAGGGGCACGTCGCGCAGCAGACTGGGCACCATCACCGTCTGGTCCATGTTGTTCACCGCGCCAATGAAGCGATTCATGGCATTAAAGAGCGAGTGCTTCTGGTTATAAGTGTCGCAGATTTGCATCATGGTGGCCGAGCGGGCGCGGAAACACTGGGACGCTGGTAAACTGAGATAGACCGCTGGCGATGCCTGTCTTCAAGCGCTCTCAGAGGCCGGTGCCGGGAGCCTGCTTGTAGCCGGTGAGACGGGATTCCCAGATCCTTCTCCGCCCTCTCTAACTCTGGTTTCTGTCGCAGCCCAGCTCTGCGTGATGCGCCGCTGCTTCTAGCTTTGGCTCGCGATGACAGTAGGTGGTTGGGTTTAGCCTTCACCTGCTTGAGAAGAGACGAAAAGAACAAATTACCCACTGGGTTAGTGTGCCTGGCGGCCCAGTCCTCGCGATACTCCCACCCTGGCTACTGCTGGCCGGAGACGGTGCCAGGGTGGCTACCTGGGACCAGACAGTATCACCTCCTCCAATGCTAGCAGAGGACCTTTGAGGAAAAAAAAAGGAGAAAGGATCTCCCTCAGCCCGTTTCTCCCTTCTAAAACCTCAACGAAAGCAACCATGTTAGCCAGGGCAGCCACAGGGCGGGAACACCCACCTCTTGAGCTGCGAGATCTCCCGGTTCTCAGTGTTTGCGTTGCGGACGGTGGCTGCCCAAGGGGGCTGCTGCGGTCACTAACTGGGCTGTAAGTGCGGGTGATGGTGGCTGCTTCAGCCCCCTGCCCATCCCAGGTGCTCAATTTATAGTCCAGGAAAGGTGTCCCAGGCACCCAGGACCACCCCCGATGTCTCCTCCTCCTACCTCCTCCAGCAGCACAGATAAAAAGGTCCCAGCCCTGACCGCTAGTAACACTCGCCCAGCCCTCTCTACCGCGGGGGCGGAGCACGCCACGCCAGGCGGCTCCGCCTCTCGCCTGATACCCGGGCTAAGGCTAGGCAACCCAGCAGGGCAAGGGAGGGTAGGGCTGAGAGGATGGAGCGGCCGCGCCCCAGCACCAAACCCAGAGCAAGCTGGTTGGGGGAGGGAGGGCGAGGCACTGAGCCCAAGGAGCTACCATCCAAACTAGAGGGCGGACTGGCGCGCGCGGGCTGGGCGGACTTGGCGCGCACTCGCCACTCGCCGGGTGGGATGACCGGAATGCATGTGTCTCCGGGTTACAAAAGATCCCCTCAATGCGGAATCTAGAGTGGCTGTCGCCCGGAAACTTAGCTTCGGTTTATTATTAGACGTCGGGTAAGAGGGACTCACAGCTGCCCTGACTCCACACCGGGAGTCTTATGTAAGAAGAGTAGCAGAACATGCCGGATGCACGTGGACACGCGGTGCTTCCTCCACGGCCCTGGTCGTGGTCAGTTGCTGGGGAATGGGAGCTCTGGGGCATTTGGTTCCCTCCTGGCAGGGTCTTTACCGGACTTTCCTACTACTGCTGCCAGGTATGAAGAGTACCCGTGTTATTTGATCTATAGAATGTTTTTTTTTTTCTGCACCAGGAGATCAGAGCATGGCAATGGAGCACGAACCTGACCCTTGTGGCCTTTTGGCTATCAAAAAAAAACCTAGGAGAAGGTGCCAGAAGTTATGTCAGGTGTTCATTTAACAGAAAAAAAAAAGGGAGTGTATCCAATAACTTTCTGGAGTGTGTCAAGTGCTCCTTTCAAAAGAAAGTTCTTAAGCAAGGGTTACCTAATAAGGCCTGTGTACCTCATCTCTGGGTGTATCTTTCAAGTTTTACACTTAGGGTTTCCAACCTTCAGCCCATACTCCTTTTCCTAGTTCACTTCCTTCACCACATCCCTCATCCTCCCGTCTACTCTGACATTCCTACAGATAATTAGGACTCAGGCTTCTAATTTTAAGTTTCCTTCCACTAAAATCTTTGGGGAGGTTTTAGTACGGCATTCCCCTGCAAGACAAAAAGTGCGCCAGGACAAGGAGCAACACATACACGTTTCTCTTTCTTGAAGGAGCGGTACTATCTACCGAAAACCATGTTTCTTCCCGATTTTGTGGCACAAGGGCTGATAGCAGAAAAAAGTTCCCGGTGACCATAGAAGCCAGTCTGGGGAATCTCACTCCAGTTCACTAGTTCTAGATTCTAACCCATGCTTTCTTTGGTTTCGTTTGGATTTTTTTGAACTTCTCATTCTTCTGCTTCAGTGTCCATGTTCTTTTAGAAGTGAACTAATGTTATGTGCCCTAAGGAGATCAGTGGAAAGAAGACTGTAGAGGGAAACGATGCATTATGTAGTTCGGAAGTACTAGAATAATCTCCCCATTCTCTTTCTGCACACAGACTTGTAAACGTTTCCACCTTCTCCGTTTGTCAACAAAATGGAGTGTCTCCCATGTGAGAAACTTTTCCAGTGTTTCTTTAGCAATACAAAGGAACTTCTTCTTGGGTCATGGCAAAGTTTTTTGTTAGGGTTCAATGAGATAATGGAGGTAAAACTCATTGTATATTATAAAGTATAAAGATTAATTGTACTCAATATAAGACTTCATCATAATCTAGAGGCATTGTATGTGAAGAGTTTGAACCCTCAAATATAGGCCAATTGGCCAAGATGAACCAGAGACGATCTGCACCCAACCATCACTTCTTCGGTGCAGGAGAGTATAAAACAGTCCAGGCTTGTTTTAAACCTTACGCCAGATGATATTCAGGGAGGAGGGCTCTGGAAAAAACAGACTACTTAGTTTCCAGTATCGGATTTTTCTCATAACTTAAAATGTAGTTTGACCCCATCCCAGACCCTCTGAATATTTCAAGAATGTACCCTGATGAAAATTTGGAATTGCTCTGAGTTATTAAATGCTGGAATCCTGCCTCCTTTTCTCTGCTATTTAGTACCAACAATGTGATTAACAGCTCACCGAAAACGGAAATCCAAACTGTCTAGCAATGGAATCCCACTCTGAAAAGACGCCCAGCCTGGGAGAAAGCCCCTAGCCCCTTCTCTTTGGCCTCCATCCTTCCTCTCGCTTAATATGATCAATTCCCTTCCTTCTGTCTGGATCTTCCAGTGTCTTGACTCTCGGTGGCAGTTCTTAAACTACGAGATGATGGCTCATGCACCTGACGGCAAAACTTCCCAAACCGGGCCTCCCTGCTCCCCAGTGCCCACACAATAACTCACACCCACCGGGTAACTCCAGAATGGAAAGATCCTTAGGCCAGAGCTCCAGGCCCTTGGAATCACCCCACAGCCACCCCTCCTGTCCCAGCCAATCAGAAAGCTTCTGAGAGAGTTATGCAAATGAACCTTTGGCCCTAGCCAGTCGGAAGCCATAGACCCCTCCCCCAAGTGTCCTCTTTCACCCCAGCCCAGAAGTGCTAATGGCAAGCGTCCCTGGCAACCGGCTTGCAGCCGGTTTTCCCCTAATGCAAGGCTGTAAAAAAAAAAAAGATTCGTGGGGGGTCACATGGGTACTAAGCGGGTTGGGCCAGGCCCAGTAAGATGTAGGGAGCTTCTCTGGTTGCTCCAGGCACCTACCCTGTCTCGTTCTGGAACTGACTGAAAGCGCCCAAGCAACCTGTCCAAGATTCATTTTGTTTAACGAGAACCATAGTAATCCTTAGTTGAGTAAACGACTTCTGAGTACCAGCTTAAGGCAGGGCGCCTTGGTCTCTATTTTTCTAACCAGTGTGCTAGATTCCTGTTTATAAGCCTGGCCTGACATTCTTCAACCGGTCTACTTTTTCAACAGCTCTAACTAGGGAGCTCTTAAATACTGGATCTTAGAATTCCTTCTTTACTTTAATCAGTAACCAGGAAATGATGCTTAGCTGACTCATCGTCCCTCTGCAACCGTCCCCCAAATAATTCACCAACTCTCCCTCCTGTTGCCTCTCTTTGATGGCTTAGGAAAACGTGGCATTTTAAAGGTGGCAAATTGCTAAGCAAAGGAGTGAAGAAGAGTAAACTGGTGAAAGAAGAAACACTAGAGAAATGTAAGATCTGTCTTGGGGCTGGACAGAAAGTGGTATTTTCAGGCTAGAAACTAGCCCAAGCCAAGGCAACTGAGAACCTTGATCAGACTGATAGAGAAGTTAGAGGCAATAGCTTCATGAAAACGCCCCTGGAAATCTGACAATTGCACTGTCCTTTGAGAGGCCATGTAGTCCAACCTTCCTTTTGTTCTGAAATTGCTCACAACATCTCCACCAAGTGGTCACCCTAGCCTATGTTCTTGTGCTTTTCATCCTCCGGTATCAGGCCTCTGGTTTTGGAACTCTTCAGAAAGCCATGAAGCACATGGTTGGTGTTTGAATGGTCTCCCTTGAACCCACTGTATCTCAAGTCTTGTAGCAATCCATGCTTTTGGTTGAGTTGCTCACATATTCTCATCACCATCCTTGGCTTTGTCTACAAGTTTCACACTTGGATCTCATTCCAAGTACCATCTTTGCTGGTGCAAAAAGGAGTGGCAAAGCCTCCTATTTTATTGTGAATGATAACTTTTCTAGACCTAATTCTCCAAGTGCCAGACCCAGCGCTCTTTCACTACCCAACAAATATATACTTCTTACAACAGTGTCTAGCATTTAATGGATTTGGCTTAATTGTTACACTCATGTTGTTATATGTACAACAAAATTTGTATATCCTATTCCTGGGCAGTGGAAATATTTGTTGACCCCCAAAACAAACAAACAAACAAACAAAACCTTTCTATTACTTTTACCTAAGTAGATTTTTGGCCATTACTCCAGCCTGTTTCAGTAGTTTGGATTCTGATTTTGTGTGCTAATACATTTGGATATTAGCCACACATTTGATACCTGTTCCGTGTATTCATCTAAGCTACTGATAACAGGTACCACTGAGTACTGCACAAAGGGCAAAGCACTATTAAACATCTGGAGAGTTTCTTCAGCATAATATTAGCTCATTAATTGGTACTTTTAGCATATGTATTTTTTCAGCCAGCCATGAATCATATTAATTCTGCCACCATCCAGAAGACAGAATAGTATGAGACACCTTGCCAAGTGCTTTACTGAGCTCTCAAGTTAAAGACCAGCTTCTTTCCTATAGAGTTAAGGAGAATATTTTTGTAGTATTACAGATAAGCCACTGTCACATGATATATAAACTAGAAATAGGAGTTAGAGAGAAGGCTCAGTGGTTAAGAACGTTTGTTTTTCTTCCAAAGGACCCAAGTTCTGATCCCAGCACCCATAACAGGTGACTCACAACTATCTGTGATTCCAACTTAAGAGGGCCCATGGGAGGGCTTGGAGAGAGGAAGGGAAGAGGGAAATGATGAAATTATATTATACATCGCAAAAAAGAAATAAAAATTTTAAAACAAAATTATTATTGGATTTCTTCGAATGCCAAGATCTAATTAAAAGTAGCAATGAGAATGTTCCTCTTTTATTCTAATGGGTGTCCATATGGTTAACATACATTCCAAAATCAAATTCAAAGTTTAAAAATCCATAATGTAAGAAGAAAAGATATAATTATCCATGGCATATGTTCAAACTCTAACATATATTTATTTGCATTTTGTTGAGACTATAGTGTCAGAAATATATTACCCAATGGACACGTTTGAATGTTCCATCAGTAAGTATCTTATAAATAATTTATTTTTCTGACTCAAATAATGAAAGAAACTAAACTTAGATGTTGTAGTCTAGAGAATTCACCTACATTTTATTAGACTGTCCAGATAGAATGTGTAGGCTAATGTCATAGTCATAAGTAAGAAGTAAGGAGTAGTATACAGAAGTAATAGGCTAAAATATAGTAAGTAAGTTACACAAGTATGGGCAAAAGTGTGACTCAGAAGAAATAGGAACTATAAAAAATTTTGATAAAAAGAGGAAAATAATAAATCCCTAGGAAGATTTATAAAATGAAATTGAAAATGAAGCACACTTTGAATTAACATATTACTAGAAAACTAATAAACTCAATAGAAACAGCTAAGAACAAAACCATTAGTTATGACAGAGCGAAGGGTGGAGGCGAGTATAAAAGCGCCGGAGCTCATGGAAATGCATGAGCGAATGACCAGAAAGAGTTAAGGAAAATAGTAGATGCTGGATATGGAAGACAAAGAGGGCCTAATTTAAGGATAATGGATGTCCCTGGAGAAGAGCTTCAGCAAGTGAAGTAGAAAATACAAATTAGGGTAGAGGAAATGGTTCAGCAGTTAAGAGCATGTACCGTTCTTACAGAGTCCCAGCACCCACACTGAGACACTCACAACTGCCTCTAACTTTAGCTTCATGGAATACAATGTCCTTTTCTGGACTCTGCAGGTACCTATATTCACAATCACAGATACACACACACACGCACACACACACACACACAGAGAAATAAAAATAAAATGAATCTTGAAAAAAGTAAAAGTAATAGGAAATGTTCCTTAAAATTTTTTTGTTCATCTGCTTGTTTAATAGACATGCTGAACATTAAATAAAATTAATCAGAACAGTTGAAAAACAAGTTAATTGTCTTTTCAAATTCAAGAAAAGAGAAAAACACTTTTGAACTATTCAGGCAGGAAACGAGGTCAACACAAGGGTGGTAGGGTGGGGCGACTCATCCTGTGGATAAGACACATAGAGCTAGAAGAAAGGATATATGATTCAAGACTATCCTGTCGCTGGGCGGTGGTGGTGCATGCTTTTAATCTCAGCACTCGGGAGGCAGAAGCAGGTGGACCTTTGTGAGTTCGAGGCTAGCCTGGTCTACAAGAGCTAGTTCCAGGACAGGCTCCAAAGCAACAGAGGAACCCTGTCTCGGGGAAAAAAAAGACTATTCTGTCATTTAAGTACAAATCGATAGACATTCTCAAACATGAACTCAGAACTCTTCTTAAAAATCTTAGGGATAAAATTCTGCTATCACACCAATGCCAGTAGGTGGACCAAAACAGAAATTGAGAGAGAGGATCACGGTAGACTTAAACCATTTACTATAGGAATAACATTAACCCATTTGGGTACTATGGTTGCAGATAAAAAAGTACATATTTTAAACCCTAAGAAAACCAAATAATACAAGCAACAGAATGGAAAGGTGGAGGGATAGCAGCAGAGCTAATCAACTTTTACTATCGTCAGTGATGTCTAAAACCAGTTGAGCAGTTCCAAAAGCAAGATAGAAAGATCTCAATATTTTCAAGCTATTTTTTCTCAGCTTAGAGGGCCTTTTAAGGACTGACGTTTTTGTACAGAAGAATCTCTTTTCTTGAGTTTATGATTTCTTTCACTACCACTGCCAAAAAAATCAGCTAAATTAATTTCTAACGTTTTATTTAACGTAAATATGTATGAGCCAGATTTGGCGGCCCAGAACTCAAGAGGCAGAAACAGATCAATCTCTGTGAGTTCAAGGCCAGCCTTGTGCACAGACAGAGCTCCAGGCCACCCAGTTACATGGCTAGATGTAGTCTCACAACAACAACAAAACAATAACAACAAATTATGCTTTGTGTCTTCAGCAGGGTGCGAGATGCTTGTGAAATAGCTGCGTTCAATTTGTGAAAGTGTGTCAGGCTGACACACTCGATTGACTATTTTTCTACATGTATGCTATGCTTGATTAATATTTTTGAAACTGCGTCCATGCATGATTCTGGGGGAGAGCAGGGCAAAGGGAAGAGTCACTTCAATCTAGCAACCTGATTTGGAATTACATACCCTCACTATTTGCAGGGTAAAATTGAACTGAACTAAAATGAGAGCAGAAAAACAGTAAGCTCTCTAAAAAGTGGAAGCTTAGGAATTACTGTCCTTTTTATTGGGGGTGGGATTTGAGACAGAACTTCTCTGTGTAGCCCTGACTGTCCTGGAACTCTGTAGACCAGACTGACTCAGAACTCAGAGATCCACCTGATTCTGCATTCCCAGTGCTGGGATTAAAGGCATTTAACTACTCTGCCTGGCTTAGCCATGCTTCTTTCTGATCCTGTCAACGACAGTATAAGAAAGTCCAGCTAGAGATGTAATTTATTGGTTGTGGTGGGTTGAAAGAAAATGACCCCCAAAGGGAGTGGCACTATTAAGAGATATGGCCTTGTTAGAGTAGGTGTGGTGTTGTTGGAGGAAGAGTGTCACTTTGGGGGTGGGCTTTGAAGTTTCATGTATGCTCAAGCAATGCCCAGTGAAACAGACAATTTCATGTTGCCTGTGAGTCAAGGTGTAGGACTCTCAGCTCCTTCTCCAGCACCATCTTTACTTGCATACCACCATGTCACACCATGATGATAAATGGACTAGATCTCTGAAACTGTAAGCGAGCCACTACAATTAAATATTTTCCTTTATAAGAGTTACAGTGGTCATTGTGTCTCTTCACAGCAATAGGAACCTTAACTTAGTGGTAGAAAACTTAACTCAAATGTATGAGACTATATGTTCAGTCCTCACTACCATAAAGAGAAAAATTCCTATTTTTGTATGCTTTGGAACCTTAATGTTGGAGGAATGACATTCTTAGAGGCAATCCTTTTAAAGGAATGTTTTTCTACAACCCCATAAATGCTATTTCTAAGTATTCATTTGTTTGGCACATTTATGTATGGATATTCACCTTTGCCATTCTGATTGGTTACTTATGACTGGGAATATCAAGAAACATCTGATGTGGGTTTATTCTTTCTGTGACATCTCTTTTACTAACCCTACAAATAAATAAAAAAGAGTACATTAGTGGAGTTGTGACTCTCCCTGTGCCTTCGTCTATACTCTAAATCTGATCAGAGGTTTATGTTAGCTACATTAGCTTGGAGCTAGGTTGCAACACGCAGCTTATCTTAGCTAATTTAGCTCACAAAGATTGAATTTGTGTTAGCATTAGTCTTGGACATCTGAAATCCATCTAGGGTACATGATCAATTTCTTTGTCCCCTAAATGATTCCACAATAAGTAGAAACTTGGGAATAAATTTATAAGTATGTCATTAATGGATACCTTTATTTTGCTCTAATTATCATTTTTGTTCCTGGGAAAATATTAAACAAAGAGACGTGTTTTCCATTTTCAAACACCAAGTGCCTTGTGTAATTTCATTTTGTGTTAAGTGAGCGATTATCTTTGCCAGAATTATAAGAATGTTCATATGTCGCATGATTTGTTCAACAGTATTTATTGTAAATATCTATCTAGGACGACAAGGTGTCCATAGAAATGACCACTTGGTTTCTACTGGACAGACTCAAATAACTTTCTAATTCTGATTTAAACTAGTTGCAAATCTAAGTAGGATTGCTGAAGTAATTTATGCAGTAATTGGATCTTGGGTTTTAGAAAGAGCAGCAATCTTGATTTGCTTAGCAAAAAATCTGATAAATAAGAAAGGGGGAATAAACAATACCGTGGCCAGGTATTAAAGTGCATTGCTCTCATTTAGTCTCTTCCTTTACCAGAAAGAGATGATCTGAATCACAGACAGTACTTAGGATGCAGAATCCAGAATATTCCAAGTTGAAGATTCCTGGGACTCTGTAATATGTTAAATGGAGAAGTTCTAAGCCAAGGTTTGGTGTTTGTTCATTCCATTCTCAGTTATTGTGTTTTTTTTCCATTTAGTTTCAGGCAACACAGTCTGCTTCATTATATCCAAGTTTAAGCAAATTTGCTGCCATTCTAACAGCCAGTTTAGCTGCTTTTATAATGTTGTTCTTGACCTACTGCTGGGACCATAACTTTCATACATTCAACCAATTGGTTCAAGTGTTTCACATTTCTTTCTATCATTTGTGTAATGCCTGCCTGGCCAGAAAATACAGTGTTTGAGTTATTACTACCTAATATCCTGTTTAGTCAAAATCTATTTTTCTGTTTAAGTATAAGGTATTATTTGACTCCCTTCTAAAGTACAACCCCGGTTGTATCTTCTAGTCAGTAACAGTCAATTCTCCCCTCCCCCTCTCCTATCCTCCATTGTTCCTTTTCTCTCCTTTTCCCCCATTTCCTTCCTTCCATTTACTTCTCTTTCCTCTTTGGGCCAGAAATTAAAATGGAGTATGCACAATGGGAATATAATGTACTTTGACTACCTAATTATTTTTGGAATGCTGTCCAATACACTTAAAAGCCAAGATATAGAAGAAGTCATGTTCACCTGCATGATGCTTTATATAAGATGATATAATAAATTAAAAAGACTCATTATACTATCCAAAGTAAGGGACTAATTCTATGTTCTTATAAAGACCACTGCTGTGTTTACCTTACTTATCCATTCTTCAGTTGCATACCCGTTTTGATAAAGTTTTATTATGATACACCCAAAAAAGACCATAGAAATATCTGAATAATTTTGGATATTAAAACTAAGTACAAATCCATTTCTCAAAAGAACTTTCTGTCTACTTGAGAGAATGTAAGTGGCACATCACCCAGTGTCACAAAAAGAGCAGAAAGCCCAGAGTCAGAATTGTTTTCTCACTAGTCCTACAATCCCTTGGAAATTACTGTCATGAGTTGGTGCTTGTGTGCTCAGAAGCCATGTGTACCCTTTGTAAGCCTTAATTTCTTCACCTTGCAGGGTTAATGAAGGGTTAAAGATGGATGTCCTGGCTTTTTTTGTTTGTTTGTTTGTTTTGTTTTGTTTTGTTTTTTAGGGGGGTCAATTTGACACAAGCTAGAGTCATCAGAGAGGAAGGAGCCTCAGTTGAGGAAAAGCCTCCACGGGATCCAGCTGTAAGACATTTTCTCAATTAGTGACTGATAGGGGAGGGCCCAACCCATGGGCCTGTGGTCCTGCATTCTATAAGAAAGCAGGCGGAACAAGCCGTGTGGAGCAAGCAAGTAAGCAGCTCCACTCCACGGCTTTTGCATCAGCTCCTGCGTCCAGGATCCTGTCCTGTTTGATTTCCTGTCCTGACTTCCTTCAGTGATGAACAATGATATGGAAGTGTCAGCCAAATAAACCCTTTCCTCCCCAAATTGCTTTTGTTCCTGGTGTTTCATCACAGCAATAGAAACCCTAACTAAGGAAGTGAGGGTGGTGGTCTGAATAAGAATGCCCACTAGGCTCATGTATTTAAACGCTCAGTCATCAAGGACTGGGACTACATAAAAAATTGGAAGTGTGTCCTTGTTGGGGTAGATGTGGCCTTTTTGGAGGAGGTGTGTCACTTGAGTTGGGCTTTGAGTTTTCAGAAGAGAGAATCAGGCCCAGTGAGAATCCAGATGTAGAACACTCTCAGCTACTTCTCCAGTACCATGTCTTCCTGTGTGTTGCCATGCTCCGTGCCATGATGACAATGGACTAAACCTCTGAAACCATAAGCAAATCCCAGTTAAATGTTTTTGTTATGAGTTGCCATGGTCATGGTGTCCCTTTGCTTCAATAAAACAGTGACTAAGATAGTGAGGCATATTTCCTGTAGAATATCAGGATCATGGTAGGCAGTAAATATAAAGGTATTGCTGGCTGTGACTGTGTATTGTGCTAATATGCAGTATGATATACTGTATATGAGGACTGAAGTTAAAAAGAAATATTTATATGTCTGTAGTTCATTTGTTTTTTTTATAGTATAAGACCTTGGGACCTTGAATTTTTTCTAACTTGAAATTTTTCGGAAATTCTCAATTGTATTGCTTAATTTTTCTTGTCATTTTGATAAACTACCTGGCTAAACAACATAATGGTGGAAAACTATCTTGGCCTGTGTTTTGGTATGATACTCTCTATCCTGGGTAGGAAGTCATGCCTGCATGACTCCATGGCATTAGGAGGCTATAGCTGAAACCCTTTACCTCTTGCTATATTAGTGAAGCAAGAAGCTGAAAGAGGACCAGAAATAGGGCTGGACACAAACTTCAAGGCCCTTCCAGGGACCAGGGACCTCCCTCTAACTAAGATCTGCCTTCCAGAGGTTCAACCTCTCAAAACAACACTACCAGCTGGGGCCAAGAGTTCAAGTTACATCAGTCATTGGGAGACACTTCTCATTCAATCTATAAATATAACAATTTTCTTTCTTTCTTTCTTTTTCTCTCTCTCTCTTTCTCTCTTTCTCTCTTTCTTTCTTCTTTCCTTTCTCTTTTTTTTACTTTCTTTCTTTCCCTCTCTCATTAAGTCTCTGACTGTTTTCCATGTCAACCCATTCTTTTTATTATTATATTTTTAGTATTGGAAACACTTTCTCAATTTTAATATATTTTGATCATATTCTTCCCCTCCTCCATGTCCTCTCCCCTCTCTACTCACCCAACTTTAAGTTGTTTTTCAAAAGACAAATAAAAACCCAATAGAACAAGAAAACTTCCCCAAACCAAGAAACCAAAATAAAAAGACCCCTCCCCACCTCATTGAAAAAAAAACCCAAAAAACAAAAACCAAAAAAACACCATACAGTAACCAAATAAAAGTACAAGGAAAACTGTGGAATCCATTGTATGTTGGTCAAGTACTCCTGAACATGAGACCTACCCTGGAGTGGTTGATATACCCAGTATCACTCCATTGGAGAAAACTACCAATATTCTTAATTCATAAATCCCTAACTATACATAATGTGAATATTTATATCACTTACAGTTTAAATCTCTCAAACTATGTAGGCTGAGGAAAGCTGGTATTTGAAGAACAAGTCATTTTAGAACTCATAAAAGGAAAGAGTGAAATTATGCAGACATGGAGGGAGCTGACACAGGGTGTGGCCAGCTCAAGGGCTATAAAGCAAAAGTAAGCATGGAATGGCAAATCGACTCAGGTGGCTGAGACAGACAGTGGACGGTAGTGCTTAGGAGATGAGGTCAGATAGGCCACTGGCTCAGACCCCATTGGAAAAGATTGGCATTTCATCGGGGAAAGAAATGTCATTGGAATGCATAGAGCAAAGGCACACCAAGACCTGATTTAAAGTTTAGATGAAGTCCTGTGTTATTCTCTGAGCTGAGAACTTTAGAGGAGTAAAGGGAAAAGCTAGGTGAGCAGTCAGGAAACCGTTGCCAAAAAGGCAATAAAGTGACTTAAAGGTGCAAGTGCTGGTCAGTAGTTTTGTTCTGTGTATATTTTGAAAGTGGAGCCAATGCAATCCCTGACATTTTATTTAGATGATGGAATGCATGAAGTCAATGCATGAAGACAGAGTTAACACTGAGGTGTTTAAGTGAGAAAACCAAGAATTTCCTTTGGACTATGTTTGGAGCTTTCTCTTACACATCAAGAAGGGACACCATGGAGGTGATCAGATACACTAGAGCATGAATCATAATTTTTAAATGTTACCACAAATTCTAGTTCTTATAAGATACAATTGAGAAAAAAGGGTTTCGAGCATAAAAAGTGTACTGTACTGTCAACAACAAACTTCTTTGGTCACCTCCCCAGCTACCCCATCCCAGCGACCTGATTTCTCTCTTTTCATTCACAGCCTACCTCCTTCTCCACTTGTCTTCCTTCCTGTTCCCATTCATCCTCAGTTCTCGGCTCCAGGCTTCATGCTAGAGCACCACAATTTCTCTTCCTAATGTTACTGCTTGCAATGCTACTGCCTAATGTTACTCTGCTGCAAATCCACTTTTCAGTTCTTATTAATGCTGGATGTTGTCAGTATTTGGCACTGTTTACCCAGAAATGGACTATTGCCTTAGCTTTTGTTCCCCAATTTTTCAACTTCTCATTTGTGATTGATTAAAAAAATATGTGTTTTGATGGACCGTATGGTGGATACCTGAAATCCAACCACTTGGGAAGCTGAGGCCCAAGGATCTGAAATTCAAATCCAGCCTGGATTACATTAAAATAAATAAATAAATCTGGGCATGATAGTGCACACCTTTAATTCCAATACTCAGGAGGAAGAGGCAGATGGATTTCTGCAAGTTCAATACCAGACTTGTCCACATAGAGAGTTCCAGGACATCCAGGGCTACATAGTGAGACCATCTCAAAAATAAGATAAAATGAAGGGAGAAAGAAAATAATCATACATTTCTAGCCAAAATTCTTTCCCTTGTCCTCTATTCTACACATTCTGCTTTCTACCTCTCTTCTTTATGTTGATGCCTCCCAGGTATCTCACATTCAACATATCCCAAACTAGACTTTCACTTCAATAAACCTGCCCCCTCCACATTTGATGTTACCTTTCTCCAGAAGTGGCACCTCTATCAAGCCCGTTACTCATGGCAGATACTTGGAAATCATCCTGCCAATACTTTCTCCATCGTGCCTCACATTGATACCTTGTCTCAATCTATCACTTTCAAGTGTTTTGTCTTTTTCTGGGAGTCTATTGTTTTGTATGTAGCTGGTTCATTCTTTATCTTTAGATCCCAAGTCACAGTCTCTCTCTCTCTCTCTCTCTCTCTCTCTCTCTCTCCCTCTCTCTTGTTTGGTT
>LOJH01011049.1:7953-26867 GCA_001685095.1 Ellobius talpinus
GCACACACATGCACATACACACATTCAAAAGATTTTATTTGCAATAACAACAACAAAAGCCAGGCAGTGGTGGCACATGCCTTTAATTTCAGCACTTGGGAGGTAGAGGCAGGTAGATCTCTGTGAGTTAGAGGCCAGCCTGGTCTACACAGAGAAACCCTGTCTCAAAAGACCAAAAAGCCAAAAAGAAAAAACAATTCCATTTGCCCCCCCCCATTTTTCATACCAACATTGGCCTCCTTTGTTCTTTCTCTTTCGCCAGAATTCATAGTCAGTTGTGTACTGAGGTCTCTCTAACTCTCTGCAAATTGATTCTAGTACTCCCCACTGGAGCCTCCTTTTGCTATCAGCAAACACTGTCATCCCTCTCCCCCCCATCAGACTCCTCTCTCATCTGACTCCATTACCCAATAGCTCACTGAAAGGTCTAAGAGCACAGAACAACCTTACGATGCAGGAGGCGTCCTCTCATACACTGCTAGTATAATGTCATTCTCTCTCTGTAAGGTCACTCAGAACAGATGTTAAGTGAGTAAATCACATCTCCAGATGCCACCATTTATATGGCTATTTCTTTGGTAGCCAGTTTTGCACAGGAATAAGCCAACCTGCTTTTGCTATATATTGTGTCTCTTGTCAGCAGCCCTTCACCCCTCCAGCAGGAGAGTCTTCCTCAGGGAAGAGCCTCTTAATTAGTTGTCCAATACAAAATGATCAGCTCTGAAAGCATACATACTAGTAACATTATATAGATTGAGCAGGCTATATTAAAAGCATATACATATGCATATACATAAACATATACATGTAACAACAATTAACACTCTCAGCATTTCTTAATTACTTGCAATTCCTCTTGTAGGGTTGAAGCTTCTTGGGATGACAGGACAGGTTCCTGCCGGAGCAGCTCAGGGCTAAGGAGTTCTTCCCATAGTTCCTGCTGGAGCAGCTCAGGGCTAAGGAGTCCTTCCCATGGCTTCTGCTGGAGTAGCTCAAGGCTAAGGAGTCTTTCCCATGGTTCCTGCTGGAGCAGCTCAGGGCTAAGGAGTCCTTCCCATGGCTCTAGTAAAGAATATTAAGACATATTTAAAAATAATAAAACAGAAACATATAGAATAGTACTGGGAGTTCCAATGAATACTGAAATTGCCCACTTTTAATTTCCAATTGCTTAAAATACCCCTGACCCCAAAAGGTAGGAGTAAGACAAAAACTTTATTAACATGATACAAGGAAATGAACAGACCAGTTGATGGTTGTGAGCTACATCTATAGTTAAACATTCTGTTGCTAGAACAAAACAAGTCAAGCTCACACCATAGACCAAAACATTCTGTAGGCAAACCTCTCCCTGGGTGGAGTCCATTATTATCTCCTTAAAAGAACTAGAACCTTAGGATCCTTAGACTTTGGTTTGAGGTAGGAACAGATCTACTTCTCTATTCCTGAAATATAAGATCTGGATATTAGCCACACCTGTTGACAGTAACCTTGAGAGAGCAGAACTCTCTGATCTCCATCTAGGTGGGACCTTTATTTGAGGTAGAAACACAATAATCTTGAAGGAATAGAGGTAATTTCCAACTCTCTGACCTTTGGTCAACGTGGAAATAGGTTCACATTTTTGGGCCTCCATAGTTCTCTCCATGAATAAAATTTGATTCTCGAATTCATACAACAAACACTCATCAAGCATCCATGCCTGGCTGGAGAATTGTTTATTGCATGATCCCCTAAATAAATGCAATAAAGATCTGCAGCCTTGTCAAATGTTGTTTATGTTTTTTTTCTTTAACCAAAACAGTAGAAGAAATTACTTCAAGAAAACCTGAGGGATTGTGATGAAATACTCAACTGAGCACAGCAAGCTCTTACCACACAAGAGTGGCACCAAGTCTCTCCCTTCTCTGTGATCACCCAAGAGTCAACCCCCGCCTTTGGAAACCACTTTCCTACTCTGCTCCCTGAGTCTGACTATTTTTATTCCAGGCATGAGGGGCGTTGATGTTATTTGCCCCTCTGTCTCTGGCTTATTTCACTTAGCATAATCCTCCAGGTGCACATGGTTTAGTAAACTTCTAAGTGTAGTTTTGTGCTACCCTCCCATGTCTGCACAGTAACTTCCACATCAGTTTCAAGTCTCTCAAATTTATCCATAAGAATTACAATGAGCAGCTTCTAATCTCCTCCTGGTATAAACAAGTTTACCTCTTCTCAGGAATAACAAGTGTGTGCAAGTGCACGTGAGTGTGTGTGTGTGTGTGTGTGTGTGTGTAAATGGAGGCTCAGTGTCATTCCACAAAAGCCATCCATCTTATTTTTGTGACAGCCTCTCTCACTAGGACCTGGAGCTTACTGGAGAGGTAGATTGGCTGGCTACTGAGCCCTGCAGACTGCCTGCCTCTGCCTCCCCAGAGCTGTGATTGCAAATGAGCTGCACCATGCCCAGCTTCTTAAAAGGATGGCAGGGATTGGCTGGAACTCCACATTTGTGTTGTGAACACTTTTCCAAATGAGCCACTGCCTCAGTCCCTTAAATGTTCTTAAAAGTATTTAGAATGATGAACTCTTTTCAGATTACAATTTTCTTTACCCAGATCCACCAGGGGAATCATTCATGTGGTCTATGGCAGCTTTAGCTTTGTCAAATGCATAAGTTTAGATGACTCCTTGGTATTTGAGCTGCAGAGTGAATACTGTGTTATCAGACATGAAGACAATACTAAGGACTCTGTGTACCTCCACCATAGTTCTGGGGTGTCCCAGCACATTGTCAATGAGCAGACTTAGAAGACAAGGAATGTCTTTTTGAGTGGGAGATCTCAACAACATGCTTGAAGTACTCAGTATATCACATTGCAAGCAGATGTGTACCGTGACTCTGTTTACAGAACACAAACAGATTATATTTATTAGAAATCTTAAGGGTCATGGGATTTTTTGAAATGGCAAATGAGTGTTAACTTTGCATTAAAGTCATAGCTGCATGAATTCTAATGAAGGACGCTGTCCTTTGGAACCCTGAAGGCCAGCACTGGCATCTCCCCGCTAGCTCTGCAAGTCTGAAGCAGCATCTTCATCTGATGAAAGCTGGTGATTGAGCACTGTCGGCAGCATGGCCGCCTTCACCAACTATCTCAGCTGTTATGGTTGACCTGCCCGCTACTGCTTCAAAACCTGCTATTTCACCACCACGCTTTTGATATAGTTTCTTCCGTGTTAGTCTTTCCTGAATTTTATTGAAAGTGAAGATGTGTGGCAATTTTCTTTCACTTGGCTGCTGAGAGGCCCTCTGTGGGGTTAGCAACTGACATAATTTCAATACTGCCATGTCTCAGTGAGGTCCCAGCGAAGAGGAGAGAGTGAGAATGGCCAGGTGCTGGAGCAGGCAGAGCACACAGAATTTGCTGAATGAATTTACCATCCCATGCTAGGCATGGGTGCACCCAAATAATGCCAATAGTAATAACAAACGCCATAGAAGACAGCTATAATAACAAAAAGGTTCAGAGTCTTGGGAGAGCTACTGGAGTGTGATACGGCGGCACAGGGAGCATCCGTTCTTTGAGAAACAATGGTGAGAAACCCGTGCCATGAAGGGTTGCCTCAGCCTTACATCTCGCGGAGAAGTGACGTCAACAAAGCAAAATGTTGTGTACACAACATGGTGTTGTATCCCAGAACTTTGTTCTTTTTCTTTTAGCCTTCTGCCCTGGCTATAGACATTCCTTCTTTGTGGTGAGCACAAGGTAGCATAAGACAGTAGCAGCATTCTATTTAAATCTGACAAACTCAGTCACATATAGAACTTCTATATGGTTCTCTCTCTGCATCTTTAATGTCAATGACACAATTTACTTCTTTTACTATTATGCACCCATTAATAAAATTTTATGACTATAAATACTCTTAATGCCATATTTTTCTTCATTAGTAAATATGTAATCTTAAGTTAATGGCTTCAGAGCTGTTCTTTTGCTCCTTATCTGAAGAGCCAACATCACTACATTAAATCAGTTTTTCTCTGTGCTTTCAGGCAGAAACCACAGGATAGGAGTCACTGTGGCAGAGCTCTCATTGGTCCTCGGTCAATCCTCACCATAATCCTCCAGATTAAATGCTGGCAAGGACACTGAAAGGGTCATGGAAGGTTTATGATCATGCACCTGTTAATTGATGATGAAATAACAAAAATGAAAGTAAGATAATTTTTAAATTTAATCTCAACTGTGGAACCATAATGAACTTTGAAGGCAAAGGAAGAGGTTTGTTTGATGTTTTGTTTTGCTTTATTTTGGAAGCTTCTAAGTCCGAGTAATAGGCAGTGGTGCAAAGCCACTCAAGCTGGAGGCTTTGAACAGAGTATCCCTCTAATTGCTCTAAGTCTGAGCCCCTCTGCTGCTTCCCAGGGCATCACGCTGGATTTGGGATCTGCATCATTTCCCTTAAGACATGGTGCCAAATTAGACCTCAGAACATACTTCTCCCAGTGAAATAGTCTTCAAAGACGCTGGCCTCGCCTCTGTAATTTTCATGTCTTTCGGTATCACTGAAGATTCTGTTAACTGCACCCCTTACTTCTCATTGTGATTCAATGACGGAAGAGCAGTGACCTTTCTGTCGGTGGCATCTGCAATCATTTCAAATTTGCATTTCATAAATGTGTTTTCACAATGTTTCAGTATTTTACTTAAACCAAAGGGTAGTGATCATAAAGTCCTTGGATAGCGTCCTAAACTCAGTGACAAGAGAAAAGGTTTGCTGCTGTTTACTTTACTGTTTATTGCCAAGATTAAGAACATAAAAAACAAAAGCTTAGAATGCTTTAGACTTATGTTTTCAAAGATAATTTGTATATTACATTCATTATATTTGGATCCAAATTCTTCTGACTTAGATTTATTCTGTTATTTACATCCCTCAAATAAGACACTATGTTGTAATATTACATTTTGTTAGTGTTGATATTCTGTGGGAAGGTTAAGTGCCTGTTAAGTGAGTACTGTTCCTGTCATCAGGCACACAAGTATTCTGGGTGGCTTTCTGCATAGTTGACCCTGACATCCTTATCCAAACCTGCATCATGGATCACAAATTTGAAAACAATATATCTATATTTTCTATCATAATGCATGCTATCTTTGTTGCATCATGGGTAGTTATAGCTATGGAATTATTTTGATGTATAAGCAATAATATTAATGAGTGTTTGGCTTTGCTCATGTTTACTCATGTAAACTATCAGCATTACCAACAGTGTGTTCAATTTCTGTCTTGGCTTGAATTTTAGAAGCCCAAGTAATCAACGTTTAACAAGTTCAGCATCACCAGAGATAACTCAACATGCAGATCAGGACGTCAAGGGCTTTTCATCGCTTTGAAGGCTTTATGTGCAATAACTTTCTGCAAACTCATTAGTATAGTCCTTGGCACAACAAAAATTTTATGCTGGTTCTGCAGACAGGATATTTGTATAACAAATCCTTCACGGTGTTGGGGAGGTTCTTCATTTTTTGAAATCCTCTTTGGTTCTGGTGTAGGGTGACAGGAGGTTCAGTGTGACAGTAGGCTCACCCCAGTTTCGCACATGCTCTGACTGTGATTGTGTTCTATATATGCCAGGATCTAAAGTGCTGCTCATTAGTTGTGTTTAACTTTCCATTATGCCTGGAATCTGAAATGTGCTCCAGATGCTGATGTACTTGAACACCTGGTCCACAGCTGGTGGTTATGTTTCAGAAGGTCATGGTACCTGGTTGGTGAAGATGAGTCAACAGGGGCAAGCTTCAGAGAGTTGTAGTCTGGCTCTGCTGTGGCCTTGCCCTCTACTTCCTACTCTGGCCACCATATGAAAAACAGCAGCCAGAGTCCAGCACCACAGAGCCTCTCCACTGTGATGGACTCAAACCACAGCCCAAGCAAGGTTATCCTTCCTGATTGCACCAGGTACTTAGAGTGATGAGGAACGACTGAGAAGCGAGGTTGATACTGTGATAAACCTGACCCTGCAGCTCTTCCATCTCCAGAACTGACTTGTGGGAGGATGGTGGGAGAATTTGAAGCAGAAGGTTAGAGAAGCCCGAGAGTGTTGTCAAAGAGCTTAATGAACCAATCTGGTGGAACCTTGGAAGATCAGAACACTGAGGGAAACATGGACCATGAGTTCTTGGTACATTCTGACAGAGAACCTGGCTGCCTTTTGCTCTGTTCATGACCTGAAAATTTGAGTGAACTTTACTTCAAAAATAATAGTCTAATTATTTTGACAGAGGGAATTTCAAGACAGGGATTCAGGATACTTTCAGCCAGTAGTATAGTGAGAATGAGGACAAAAGATAAACTGTAAAACAAACCTGCTGAGTTTGGCAAGGAAAGGAGTGTGAGCAAATTTAAAGTTGGGGACAATGTGGGTTTAGATAGTGCAGCTCTGACGGTTTCAGAGATAAGCATGATCAGAGCAAAACGGAACACCTTGCACTAAGCAACGGGAAGGTACCCTGAAGACAAAATGAGATCCCTCCCATCAAAGGCCCCAGGGGAAATGAACTTGAGAGCTGTCCTTTTCAAAGATGGGGTCTGAGAACATAGCATTTCAGGGCTGTCTTTCTGTATGTTTTCTTTTCTTCGGATGCACAGGTTGCTGAAACCCAGTCTAACAGGGCTTGGAGACATCTCAAACTTGTTTACATTCATGTGGCACTAGCTTTGCCAGCATGCAGGACACAAGGCATTGTGTTCTTCTGAAGACTGGCCCTAAGGTTCCAGAAGAAAGCCTGTGAGATCAGACAATGGGTGACAAGTTCAGACTCCCTGCCAGAATGCCCCAGAGGCCAATGTCTACAGCTTAAAGAGTGAATCCCAAATTTAAATGGAGACCTGAAGATGCTCAAGATGCTAGGAATGTCAGACATCCTCTAAACAGGAACAGCAAGCAATCTGCCTGAGAGGAAGCCCCATGCATGCTGCAGATGGCAAGACCTTGAAGCCAAGGTGACATCAGGGGTGCCAGACATGGGGCTACAAGCTGTATTTATCCTGCTGGCTTTGGAGTTCACTTTGGCTTAACTTTGGAGCAACTTTCTTTGCTATGTCTCAATTTATCTCCTACAAAATAGGCACATTTGCCTTGTGCCTTTTATGTAACTGTGCTTACAGTTAAGTTTGCCTTAGTCCTAGAAGGTACTTAGGGGTTTTGCACAGTGTTAAGGTCACCAGGACCATGAAACTCTTGAATTTGGACTGGTGCCTTCGCATTATGAGATGGCCTTGAGCCTATGGTAATTAAGGTCAGAATATTATGGCTTGAATCTGAAATGTCACCTATAGGCTATTATGATTCAATATCTGGTCCCTAGCTACTGGCGCTGTTTGGGGAGTTTATAGAGCCTACCTGGCTGGTAGCGGTGGGTCACTGGTGGGAGGCCTCTGAGAGTTAAAATCCAGTCGTGTTTCTGTTTCTGTCCTCTCTGCTTCTGACACTCCACGATGCAAGAGGCCTCTGCCGCAAGCTCCCACAGTCAGCTCAGCCTCACTGTCTGCACTATGACAACCAAAACCACAAGCCGAAATAAATCCCTGCCTGACCACATCAGGTGTTTTGCCACAAGAAAGGAGGCTCATGCGCAGTCCGCTCATTTTCTCCGAAACTTTCTTTGCTCAATGGTTTCAGCAGTTTAGCTTTTTTTTATTGCAATGCTTTCTATTTTCTGACTGTAACCACTTAATTTTTAATACCACATACTACTTTTATATTTTATTACTTCGCATAGCTTCAAATATGTCCAGATAATTTGTATGAGAAATTAATTTTGTGTTAAAACCAATAGATTCTTTTGTAGCTATCATTTAGTTTATAGATCCTCCCCCATATTCATCTCTAACTTGGTTCATGCATGACTTTAAAGATTATTAATTGCATGTGGATACTGATCATGGCATAGTGCTTTATAAAATTCACGTGTATGCACGCATCTGCATTTGTGTTATGTGTGTGTCTGTATTTGCGTATGACACATGTGTGCAGAGTCCGTGGAGGCACTGGATTCCTAGAGTTGGAGTTACAGGCAACTCCGAGCTGCCCAACATGTGTGCTAACTGAATTCGAGTACTCTGAAAGAGCAACAAGCACTCATACGGCTGAGACATCTCTCCACCCCCTGCACAGCCATTTATAGTAGAGTAAAATAGTTGTATATACAAATCCAGAACTCACCAATATCAGGTGCAGTAAATGAATGGCAGAGGAAATAAATCAAAATATGTTAGATCTAAGCATGGGTGTATGTTAATAAGAAACTCAGATTTTAGATAGATATTCAATGGGCATATCATCTGCCAAAATAACTTCTTCCATAGAGGCATTGTGTATTTTAGATATGGCTAGCTTGTCTCGTAGATGATTAGAACCCTGTCACAGCGGCAATTAACACCAATCATCACACATGGCATATGTCCATGTGTCTGACATTGTTCTTCATTCGCCTCAGTGATCATAAAGTTGCTATTATGTATTCATCTTTCCAATGTAGCATCCTACAACTATCAGAAAATTACCAATATAAATAGATAACTCAACTTCGAAGCCATAATTATCATAAAAAATGATGATGCTGTTACATAAGAATGGAGACATTCGTGGGAAAAATCTGATGTGATGCTTTTTTATGGAAACAACCTGAATATGACGGTCCTGTGGATTCGTATTGGAGACTTAATTTAAAGCTGGAGTTGATGGGCATGCATTTTAAACAGCATATCCAAGACTCTGAACAAATCAGACAGAAACTCAAATGGACAACACATCATTATGTATAATTAATGTATGCTAATAAAATGTTGAGAGCATAAAACAAGTAGAAAAATAGATTTTCAGAGGGTGAAAAACAGGAAGGGTGTTGATGTCACCCAGGGCCAAGGTCAAGCTCACACCACAGGCCTGGCTATGTCTTTTGGTCCCATAACCAACCTTCTATTGGCTGATAATGAGGAATATGGAAAAACAGGAAGATACACAAATGCACATACACATACACAAATCACACACACATGTATATACAGGTATCATGCACACGACATACATAAACACTCCACAAACACACACACTACACACACAATGCACCTAAGCATACTACACACATGAAAACACACATCACATACACAATATACACAAACACACCACACACAAAGTACACACATGCCACACACAGCACATACATACCACACGCAGCATACATACACAATACACACATACCACGTACATATGCACACCACAAATAACACACACACATACACACAGAACACACATACACACACAACACACAATACACACTGACACATCATTTCATTTGATTTCTCATAACTAAGAAACACTGCTGGCCACAATCTTTTCTCAGCAAACAGAATTATAGAGAAGCCTAATTTTTCTGACTTTTCCCCAAATACTTGAGTACTGATACTTTTGCTGTGTTTTCTTGTTGTTGTTTAGTTGGGTAGTTTTGTGAGCTGTGTTGTTGTTGTTGGACTGTGTTTTAGTCTGTAGCATTGGCTGGCCTTGAACTCACCATCCTCAGTATCCCTGGGATAGACGTGTATGCTCCCATGCCTTGCTAGAGCATCAACTCTTAATTAGGATATAAAGCCACTTGAAGTACAAACTGCTATGTGATCCAGTCAAAGCAACCTGCCTTAAATGTGCTCCCCACTAAAATGCCGGGCCAGGTGTGGGCCTAATCAAGCCTAGGGACAAAGCACACGCAAAAGGAATCAGAGTGGGTTGGCTCCTTTCCTGAGGTCTCATATAACTGCAAACTTCCTGGCCAACTTTGCTGGTGTCTGGAGACAGAGCTGAGCTCTTCGGATGGAGGTGTAAGCCCAGTGGCAGAGAAGGTATTTCTTCAAGGAGAGAGTCAGACTTATTCATGCATGCAGGGATAGACAGAGTCTAGAATTGAAAAGTAAGAGGCATATCCTTGCTCCTACCGCAAGAAGTTCGTGTAAGCCAAGATTCCAATCCATTTCTCTTTTGGACTAAGTTACTTACAGTAACCTTCACTAGCCGAGGCTGCAGAAGTCTCCATTAGTATAGAAACGCTGTATCTAGGGTACCCTGAATCAGTTCGGTTTGCCTTTTCTGTCAGAGAATTCTGCCAACAACTGTGAATACTTTGCAGGTCTGTAAACTGAGTCTTACATGCAGCAATGTACTAATGAACTATGAAAATGTAAAGTCCTGAGCTCCCTATTACCCACGTTCCTCCCTTGAACGTGAGAGCCAACTGGAACATCTCCTGTGAGCAGCCAGAAATGATCTCTGCTCCAGCAGCGTCTCTGGCTGTAAAATGAGCGTGCAGCAACACCTTGACTGGAAGGTTGCTGCTTAAAACCTACTCCTCTATTTATTCAATGATTTCCCAATAAATCAACAACCTTCCCCAGGCAGGAAAGGAATTCTGTTAAGTACCAGGTCGATTGCCTAAGCATCGCTATTTTGTTGTTCTCTGTAAAATGTTACAGTGAGTAAAATTATATCTTTATGGTTACGCCTTTTAAAAAACACTGGAGGAGTCGCTCTGATTTATTAACCTAATTTACACGTGTATGAACTGCCGCTTTCAACATTTATCTTCTCCCTTAGACATTTCTGTCATCTCTAAATACCACAGCTATAGCTTCCTGCAAAACCATTATTTTTCTTTAATCTTGAAGGGGACCCAGTCAGCTTCACAAATAAGTTTTTGTGGTTATATATCTGGAGAGTTGTGAGCTGTGAGCAGAGCGGTCTGCACAGTGTCTCGAGGCTGTTCAGGGCCCTGTGCTTGTGTCTAGGCGACTGAGGGAGTGTCTTCACCACACTGTTTCCCACAAAACAACACTCGAAAGGCTTGTGCGTATTTTAAATTTCAAACATGAGATCCATCCTTTGTCGACCTCCCTGTGGAAAACAAACTTTGGGAAGGTCACTGCGAATAAGTTTGATATTTGTATAAGCAGAGGACATAATGACATTTATCTTGCTGCTTTAGTCCTCTCGCAAGAGGAATGGACACTTCGCACACTGACATAAAATAGTAGAGGTCCTGGTTATGGGCTCGATAATATCTTGGCAAGTTCTGCTAAAATAAGGAAGTGTTTCTGGGTAAAGATACTCAAGGTGTATTTCTCTAGCGTCCCGACGCCACCTGTTGGTGGGAGAGTCTCTGCCAAGAGCAATTAAAGGAACAAAACAGAGCAAACTCACACAAAGAATAAGTTATCTCCTTTTTTTTCATACCAGATCACAAAACTTGCAGGTCAGGAATGTTTCTTCCACCTGATGTCTTATCTTCAGCTTTTGGAAGAGTGGTTGGCACACAGAAGGTGTTCAATAACTATCTACCTGTAAATAAATGTGAACATTTCCTTGGTTCTCCATTTATATATTCAACAGATTTTTATAACAGACCCATTGTGTAGTGACCTCTTTCACCCAACTACCAATCCCCAAGACTTCGTCCAGTAACAGGGAAATTAATGATCAGTCTTACAGCAAGAAACACCTTAAGGGAGGAACAATTTATTTGGGTTCATGGTCGGGAATACAGACCATCATGTTAAGGCAGTCATGACCTTGTTGAATATAATTTAATTTACAAGTGTACACTATCATCTTTCTATTTATCTCTTTAATATGGAAAATCAAGAGCAGGAAAAAATGTACAAGATCACAGAAATGGCAACCAGGAGAATGTTGAAAAGATGAGCACAAAATCAGAATTCTTTCATCCTAACTGAGTGCAGTGTTGCATGGAAATAAATGTGGTCCTGAGAAGCAGTCAGCAGCCTTCATAGCCTGGCACTGTATCTATTAAAGACAGCCTGTTGTCCACAGCCAGAGTTGAATAAATGTTAGCCATAGCTGTTTTTATGAAAGCCTGCACACTCCTTCCTTCCCCTTTCCTTCCTTCCTCCCTTCCCTCCTGTGCTTCTCTTTTGTTTTCTGTAACAGGTCTCATGTAGCCTGTGCTGGCCTCAAATTTGCTGCAAAGCTGAGGAGGGCCGTGAAACTCTGACCCTCTTACCTCTACCCCAGAGGACAGATTGTAGCTGCCTGGCATCATGCCCACTTTATTTGATGCTGTGGATTGATCCCAGAGCTTCTTGCCTGCTGGGCAGGCAGTCTACCAGCTGAGTTACACCCTCATCCTTGTGTGTTTTATGTTCACTGTGTTTCACACAAGCATAGCACATACAGAACCATTTAGTAAATGGTGGGATACTCACTTGGTTGTAAACAGAATTATGTGTCAAACACGAAGGCACCATCCTTTGAAGCTTAGACTTGGAAAATCACTTTTCCATGTCGCCCCTTGAAATGTGGCAGCCTGCGGGGATTTGGACCAGAAAAGGTCAGTTCACACCGACTCCAGAGCAAGAAGAGATCGCATTACCTTCTTTCCTGCTCTACAGACTGGGTTTTGTGGGAACAGAGGCTTTCTAGACAGCACACTAGACTCTTGCAAAAGTATTTTGCTCCTTCAAAAGGTTCTGCTCTTAGGGAATATCTCAGTGAAACCCCAGGGCAAAGAGCAGCAGAAGGACTGGGCTCCGAGGATCGCTCTCCATCTGCTGCCATGCTGCCTGCTGGAGGAAAGTGAATATGTGACTGAGGGAGGCTAGGAGCAAGTTCCAGGGAGCCACTCTTCATTGTCCCTCATCCCTGCCCTGGGGTGCCCACAGGGCAAAGCAGCAAGCTACTGTCTCCATCACTCATAGAGCAGCCCTTGTTTGTGTCTGGACCCCTTCCCTACATACTTTCAACTAGGAATTGTGTGATAATGAAAGGATACGCTGTATTTTAGACACCATAATTCTGCCCACACATCCCACTAGCAATTTGCTTGCCACAAATGTGTTTGGCCCACATATTACATCGGTAAACTCTCTTCTATTCTTTAGAATTATGATGTTAATGCAAGCCTACAGGTAGTGGTAAGTCTTTCTTGAGAGATATCTGTCCTAAAGCCATGTGTAATGAAGAAACAAGCCCCCTTCTAGCGGGATAGGCATCCCAGGGTGAGCAGGGCCCTGGGTGTAATTGTTTGGTTTCTCTGATCCTCCCTCTCTACACACTAAATCTTGTGCTGCGGTTACATGCGGAAGCCCACTGACTACAGGGCTTTCAACATCATAAGAAGAGTGTATTTCCACACTGCTTCAAGAAAGAAAAATAGGGACAAAATAAAGTAAAAGTCAGAGTCTAACTATTATTATATTATCATAATATAAATATCATTTCATATTGTACTTGGCAGAGATACCAATTGTTACCTGAAAGCATTCAGTGATTTTATCTTTTTGATAAGAATATGGAGCTTAAAATTAAAGTAATCGAAGTTTTACGTTAGCCTTACTAATGAAGTTGGTTAATGAGATTATGCCAGCAAAGATACACATTTTATTCTGATCCATAGAATCCAAAGGGTCCTGAAAGCATTCCATCTAGTGAAAAGCTTGGGAAGTAGAGTTAGCAGCGGGATTTGGATACTCCTCAATGTACTTGTTTGCTGTGTTGAGTATCTTATCTAGCTCCTAGACTACCCTGGGAAGTTCAGAGTACTGTTGAGTTACCTGCATGGATCTTTTGGTTCATTCACTTGCTCATCCTCTCTATCAGCTAACTTCCTTTGACTTCAGCTTGCAGAAATCAACCTTGGAAGAGTACACAGACATTAATTAATTAAGAATGATCATTACTACTATAGCATATTAATATAATAAGTAATATAATTATCAATTATTAACTAATTAATTAATTGAAGGCTGAGTAGCATAGGAAAGGTGATGAGCCATTGCTTTTTAATTCTTTCCTTTAAATCAAAACTGGAGGTTCCGACATGATCTAGAAAGAAGCAGAATGTTGGATATTCTCAGTAAGGTGTCACTGTACGTGTACAGGGGGAAGTGAGTGCACTTGCGAGCAAGCCTACCCCTACTTCTTAGTCATGTATGCAAGTGCTCCTTAAAGCTAGTTCCAGTGAAAAACAGGAGTCCTTCAAAGCAAACTGGGATGTAACTGACAAGAGAATAGAGGGTTGATGTGGCATGAGTTAAAGCATCAATGAACATTATAGTCACAGCTTTTGGGGTGACTGCTGAGCCCCATCATTCCTCCCATAATCTGAAAATGAACAGGGGCTACATAATTGCCATCTCTGCTTTATAGAGGCTCCCAGGCAGACAGGAGAGCTGGCTGCATTTTCACAGTCTCTGGAACACCTCACTGTGTGTGTCCCCTCGTGCTGCTGTGGGCCAGGCTGTGGCAAACTGACAACACATGCCGGCACTGCTTCCGGCAGCTCTTTACTTGTGCTTACATCTTTGTTTTGACTGACCCATAATAACAGTTTATGCTCATAGGGTCCAGTGTGATATTTTGATTTCCCTTGTTCAATTATTAAGTGCACTTAGCAATCCAACACCATAAGCTTCCTTTACTTCTATAGCTGAGCATGTTCAGGTTCATCCCCTCACTCCCTGAAATATGAAGTAGATTAGCATCAGCCATACCCACCCAGAGGTAAAAAGAACACGAGCCCTTGTTTGACAGATTCCATCAGCCAATCTCTCCCTAGAATCCCCTTCATTGTCCCATCTTCTGATAACTACTATTGTGCTTTCAACTTCTTCTAGTTCTTTAGATTCCACGTATGAGTTAGGCCATGCAGCGCTTACCTTTTTTGCCTGGCTTATTTTGCTCAGCATACATCTTCCAAGTCAGCCCACGTTGCTGCTGGTTACAAGCTCATACCCTTTCCATGGCCAAGTAGTATTTAATTCAGCAAATGGACTACATTTTCTTCATCCGTTCATCTATTCATACACATTTTCAGTAACTTGTTATATGGAGTTTTCTTTAGTCAAAGGATCCTCAGGTTTTACATCATAAATATATGTGTGGAAATTTAGAAAAATAGACAGAGGGATCTAAAAGATGAACAATAGCCACATCAGAGGATTTCTATTCATGAAAATGACTCTTATTAAAATAATACTGGAGACATATTTGAGAAAGACTGTTGCTTCCCTACCAGGAATCTCACATTTTCCTCTCAAAGAGAAATTTTGAAGTGGCCTGGTGATTCCTTAAAATCGTAAAAAAGTGCATTATGGTAGTAGACACAAAGAAAAGTTTTGAAAATCCTTTAAAAGTCTACACATTGCCTTCCTCTATCTCCCCTAAATGTAACATTGCATGTTGTTTTCTCCTCCTCCATGTATTTGCCAACATCTTTTTCTGGTCTGTCTGAGACCAGGTGATATAGTCTAGGGGACACAGTATTCCTTCAGCCCCAAAATGAGCCAGACGTGACCTCTGACCTCTGACCTCTGATTTCTTCCCCTTAAACTCCCTCCCATTCCTTTCCTTCACATCTCAGCAGGGAGCAGAGTCTGCACCTCCTTCTTCTTTTATCACCTGAAGAGTCCGGGTAAACATGCCCCTGCCTCAGCAATAGCTCTTTCTTTAGTCCCACTCCTACCGCCAAGGAAGACACATGCCTGTCTCTCATGCTTGCCCTTTCTAACCTGTGTGCTAGGTCTGCCCTGCCTTCCTAAGACAGCCCAGTGACACAAACAGCGAATCTTTCCCTATGCTCCTTGCATGGATGACATCATAAATCTCAACATCAGAACAGGATTCTGGGTAATGATCTAGCCTACACCAGCAAAGTAGTCCCAACATGTCCCCAATAGACTTTCACAATCTAAGTGTAATTATCAAAATCAACAGATGAACAAAACATGGACATTATCTAATCTGCATACCTTATTCTGATGTCTCCAGCAGGTCCCCCAAAACATGAAAAAAAAAAGCCAAGGACATAGGCTGTGGTTCTCAGTTAGACAACCTGTAGTCTTAGCATCTTATCTGGAACAGTCTCAGCCTCTGTCCTTGGCTTTCCTGACACCAGCATTCTGGAAGAGCTCTGTTGGTTGTCACGCAGATTCTATCTCCATCCAGGCTTCTTTTTCTTGGTGATGGACTTCAGGTTGTGTTCTGTCAGGCACTACCTCGGTTCCTCTTCCTTGGCTCAATGTACTTCTTCTCCTAACCAAAAAGCTTTTGATGCTTTTACTTCTTTCCTCTCCAAGGAGTAAGTTCCCATACAAACCTAGACCTGACTCGAGATCCCACAAGACTGAGGCAAGATCATGACACATTTCTGTTATCCAGAACACAGATTAGGAAGGGTGGACATTTGACGCATAGGAAGCAATGCACAAAACTTTGCTCAGTTTGTGTCTTGGAAACTTGGAAGTTCTCTCTGGAGTCAGACTTGCTCGGGATCTTGCATAAGAGATACCAAGTTCACATCTCCCCTTGGACAGATCTGCTCCTGCCTCTTGGTTAAGACATGCCGTGGCCTCAAATGCTTATCAAAAGCTATAACTACAAATATGGTTTCCATTGGTACTGACATCATTACAAAAGTTTAGACCAATAAGTGGCTTTCCTGTTGCCATGGAAACCATTGGGATTTTTTTAAAAAGTAAACAGATACTCCTTCCATGATCAAAAAATAAGCAGAATAAAGTTATATCCATTGAAAGACTGTGCCTAATCAGTCTTGACACTGACATTCATACAGGCTTTGTTGTACTATTTTTGACCGTGCTCGGGATACACATGAGAACTTGGGCATGCTAGGTAACTGCTCTGCCCCTCAGTTCCCTCCATAGTCTGAAGCTAGAGTCTTTAAAGTGTGGAAGACACAAGCTGTCCTTCTCTCCTACGCGGTCTGTCATAACTGTGGTGCCATTTCTCCATCCTCTCTTCCTTCCTCTGGCATCTGATTGAGCACAGTCATTATTTAAATACGTAGTATACAGTAATGAACATAGCCCTTCCTTGGGCTTGATGGCTAACACCCATCTAGGTCCTGTTCATCCTTTGTGCCAATGTTTAGCTGAGTCCAGTCTCTGTGGTTCCCACATTCCTTCCTAGCTGTGCTAGGCTGTTGGTCACACTGGGGATCAAGTAGGGGAAAACTCCAATAACAATAAGCCTCTTCCATCTTCCTGCCTTCGATTCATTAAATTTGTTAAGAACTTAGTCAAAACTGGTTTTGTTTTTATATTCATAATTAAGCAGGTTAATAATAATTTTTAAGTGTGTTTGTGCAAAGTTGATTTAAAACGAAGCAAAACACTTTTCAGTGTTTCAGTGAGATGGTTCGATGGGTAAAGGCTTTTGCCAGGCAAGTTAGACACCTGAGTTCAATCCCTAGAAGCCATGAAAAGTGGAAGGAGAGAGATGATTCCACAAAGTTGCTCTCTGACTTCAACATGTGCATCATTGCACACTCACAGCTGCCCTCATAACACACACACACACACACACAGCCTTTGAAGTCCAAGCCATGATTTAGCTTTATTATCATTGTACAATTACTGTAGCACACACGTACGGCATCACTCTGCGTGGGTTCAAGGAATCGAGCTCACATCATCAGGCTTGGGCACAGGTGCCTTTGTCTGGGGAACTATCTTTTCCACCCCTAAAACAATTCCTTTTAAGATTTGGGGCTGCATTTGATGAGTCATGTCTGTAATCCCAATAGTTAGGAGGCACAGGTTGGAGGATTTGGGTTCAAAAGCAGCCTAGGAACCACAATATGACCCTTCGAAACCATCTTAGGCCTTGTGAGAAGTTTCTCACAAGTTCATAAAGAAATTATTTTATACATTTTAGAAATTCCGGTGCTAGCTGCTGCTTCCAAATTCCCTCATTTAGCATCCAACCACATCCGTCCCAAGCCCCAGTTACTTTTGGTAGGCTATTCAAAGTTCTCTTTCTTCACTTTATTGAAAAAACAGTTGGAGAAGAACACTGTAAGGTTTGTATTTCTTTTATTTGATTCTTGATTTACCATGGGGTCGCTCGTGAAGGTCCTGGCATCCCAACACTACCCTCGCGATTTCCACTTACAGCAATGCACCACCCTCTTCTATCGTATCCCTGCCTTGTTTCTCTCACAGGACTCATCTTTCTGTGTAAATCCCATATCCTGGCATTTTCCTTACCACCAACCCGTTCTTATAAGCGAGCTGGTCTGTGGTGTAAACATGGTGTCTCCCTACGCATGGCTCAGCCTCATTCTGAAAACCATGCGTCCATGAGCTTCTTTGGAAACTTCAAGCCTCCAACACAATATGGCAGAAAGGAAAGCTCCCACCCTCAGAGCAGAGCAGTGTGACGGCTGTGCTCCTGAGAATACCGTCTCCTCATAGATCACTGGCCATCTCAGGGGCGTCTTTCACATTTTCCAGTCAGGGCGTCCCAGGGCGCATGCCTTCTTCCCTGGGAAAGTCTCTCGGAGTGCACCTTGGCTCTGCAGCACTTGCCAGCCAGTGTGCGAGACAAGAGACAATAGCTTGTCCTCCGGGTCTGCCATCAGTATGGTTTCAGCAAAAATACAGAGAGTCTTTGGTTATTCATAACCCTCAGAAAGAAACCCAAACGAATTGCTTAATGCTTCTCTGAATACATGCAAACCCCGACTACACTTACATTATTCCTTCAATATTGAGCATAATTAACACTGTTTTAGAAATGCAGATGTTTATAAGCACTGAAAGTACCAAGGCTGCAAACAGCATGTTTACACTGCCGGGAATGAGAAGCAAGGATGCATCAAGTCAGGGTGGGTTTCTGTTTAAAAAGGTAGAGGGAGGGGAGGGGAGGAAGATGGGGGAGAGAGAGCAGGGAAGATGGAGAATGAGATGCACAATGCAGATCAGTGATCTTTTCATGTATTCTGATGTGGCTGCTTGACTGGCACAGAATCCATATGATTTGAGAACTAATTTGGTTAAGAAATGAAATGACTCTTGCCAACCCTAAAATGGGTCCCTTAATTAAGATATCTACTTCCCTG
>LOJH01011051.1:0-12752 GCA_001685095.1 Ellobius talpinus
TGACTCCCAATTTTTTACTGATAAAAGAGCAGTTAAATAAATTCTTCAACTGGCATGCAACATGGGATACAAGACCACTAGAATCTACCTATCACTAGCTTTGCAGCTTCATTAGACAAAATTAAAATTTCAGGAGAGACCATAAAACAAGTATTTGGGCAAATGTCTATAAATGATCAAAGGCCAAAGCTAAAAATGCAAATAAATAGCATTGTGGAAGGTTTACTAGACACAGGTGCAAATGCAATAATAATTTCATTATAATCATGGCATACAGATTGGCCACTTCAGGAGGCAAATGTTCAGCTTCTAAGGATTAGAACTTTATTTTATATAAAACAAAGTACAGGGTGGGTTGAGTATGTAGGGCCAGAAGTACAGACAGGGAAATTAAAGACATATATGACTAACATAGCAATAAATTTATGATGTCAGAATTTGTTACAGCATTGGAATACCCACGTTAACATTCCGCCAATCTCAGAACAAATCATAAACTAATGTATGCTTCTGAGAAAAATATTAAAAGATTTTTTCAAGAGCAGTCACTGACTCCTCAGGTTCTACGTAAGCAAGGCACAGCAGCTCTTAATCTTTCAAAGGTACCAACAGCCCTACCTTTAGAATGGTTTACTAACAAATCTTTCTGCATAGAACAATGTCCTTTGACATCAGAAATTTTACAGGCTCTACAACAACGAGTACAGGAGCAGATAAATTCTCAAATATTGAAGAATTTGTCAGTCTTTAGAATTCTCCTATATTTGTCATTAAAAAGAAATCTGGAAAATGGGAAATGTTAACAGATTTAGGAGCCATAAATAAGCTGATTTAGACAATGGTCTCTTTACAACTTAGGATTGCCTTGCATTTTTTATTACTTAAAGGATGATCTATTATAGTGATTGATTAAAAAGACTGCTCTTTTTTTATTATACCTTTACAAGAACAGGGTAGAGAAAAATTTGTCCCAACAGTGCCTACTTATAATAATTCCCAGCCTGTTAAAAGGTATCAATAGAAAATTCTTCAACAAGGGATGCTAAACAGCCAAACTTTGTTTTAATACTTTGTATAAGTCATTAGAAATAAGTCATAAATGGTCTCCTCAATCTGTAAATTTCCATTATATGAATGATGTCTTACTAACTGATTCAGAATAATAAACCTTAGAAAAAAATGTTTGAAGAGGTAAAGAAAATTTCACCTTGTTGTGGATTACAAATTGCTCCTGAAAAAATATAAAGAGGAAATTCTATTAATTACCTAGGATATAAGTTAGGGTCAGAGAAAATTCAACAGCAGAAAATCAGGAGAGATCAATTACAAATTCTTAATGATTTTTAAAAATTACTAGGAAATATTAACTGGATATGTCCTACAGTTGGATAGACAACTCAAAAACTAAGAAATTTATTACAAACTTTACAAGGTGATAAAGACATAAGAGTTCAAGAAAATTGCCAGCTGAGGCAGGGAGAAAATTGGCTTTCATAGAAAAGAAATTACAGGATGCAAATGCGGATTGCTCAGATAAAGAGCTTGATTGTATCCCAGTCAGGCTACCTTCTACTCATTCACCTGCAGGAATTCTTATGTAGAGTGAAGATATCTTAGAATGGATACTTTTGCCACACAAGAAGACTTTAAAAGATTAAAGACCAATGTAGAAGAGTTTTCTAAATTGATTTTGAAATGATCGATACTTTATCAATGAAAAGGAATAGACACAACAGAAATCATGGTACTGTTTACTAATGCAGAAATTTCCTCATTATAAGAAGAAAGTGAACATTGGCAAAGAGTTTGTAATAATTTCTTGGGAGAAATTAGCAACAAATATCCCTGAAGCAAAAGACTTCCATTTATAAAAAGAACTAACTGAATCCTTCCTCACATTGAACTAGGAGCACCAATTTCTCGAGCCCCTACATTCTTTATTGAGGCAAATAAGTAAAGAAAGGCAGGTCATAAGTCAGGAAATTTAAGTAAAATGGCTCAAAGTCCTATGATTCTGCTTAAAGTCAGAATTATATGAAATTTTCAGGGAATTATTATATTTTACATAAACTCTTAATATAATTACTGACTCTCAATATGCAGAAGTATATTCCCTGTAATATAGATGCTTATTTAGGATTTCAGTGAGAAACTCCTTTGAGTTCTATAAAGGCTTACTCTGTAGCTACACACTTATTAAGTGTTATGGACATTATGGGAATACCTGTACAAATTAAAGACTGACAATGTTTCTAGTATAATGAAAGAGATTTTATTGCATATTACAGGTATACAACACAATTCTAAATGATAAGCAATTATAGAAAGATTTAATCATACTTTATAAGGTAGGCCTAATAATCAGAAATGGGTAATAATGTTCCCCAGAAATATATTACACAATACTTTACTAACTTTAAATTTTTCAAATGCTAATGAGAAAGGAATGATAGCTGTTGAGAGACATTGTATAATAGAAAAAGTTAAATCATGTACCCTGTATACATTAAAGATGTGTTGACTTCAGAATGGAAGCAAGAGTATGTGTTACATTGAGGAAGAGATTTTGCTCTTTTTTCATAAAAGAAGAAAAGCTGTGGATATGGTCAAATTTGATAAATATTTGAATAGAAGACACCTATTGATTAGGAGAGGTGATAGTTCATTGAACAATGTGGCCCTTTATTTTAAACTTACTTATAAGACTAACAAATGCCTTTTGTCTGATCAGATATATTCTGCAAAAGAGAGAAACTCCCCAAGTTAGATTTGGGGTAGGGTTTTGGTTTTATCTTTCCAGGAGAATAAAAGCATTCAACTAGGAATCTGAAGACCATTGGACAAATGAGACAACTAAAGAAGAAGGGTGAATTATCCAAAAAGATCCCAAGAAAATGAGCAAATTGGCCTAATGGTATATCACAATACTAACAGGATATAATTTCATAAATCTTCCCAAATGCTTATTTCTGCTGTTCTCTACAGACATATAAGGTAAATAGCCTATTCGTAGTCCCAATTTAATTAAAAATCAAAGTTGGTTTTGGATTTGGATATTGGTTCTCTCCTTCTCTAAACACAAGCATGCTTGATAAAGAAAAATCCAAAATCTCTGTCTCATATCAGAAGATCCACCTGGAAGAGGACAGAAGGAAAACCAAAATTATGGGTCTATTCCATTGCCACCAATCTCATAAGCCTTTGATTTTATTTTGACTCTTTAAAACTTTTCACACATAAAACACACGTGTGTGTGTATTTTCTGTCATGATATTAATGGTCATATAAAGCAATAACTAATTTTCAAAATAGTCTTCACCTAGCTTCTTGTATGTAATTTTGGGCTTGAGTCTAAAGCAGGTAACTAGAAATTAAGTGTGTTACCCTGGATGTGCTTAACAAATTGTGTTCCTTTAGTCTTTCTGAGATCTGCTGCACATGATATTTTAAAATGTCTAAGTTTTCTGCAGTGAACCATTACCATTCCTAATAGTGACTTTTGAAGTCTCCAAAAAGATGATGGGGCCCTAAAATGATGATTACACCTGGACTGTGGTCATGCAATTAAGCTGACAAACACCACCTAAAAATCAGCTTTGGACTACAAACCGCTCAGAACAATTTCAAGGTAGTTGGATAGGATGGTCAAGCCTCATAGACTCCAACCAGGACTCCAGATAAACCCTGTACTTTCCCATCACACCAAGACTGGACAACAGTTAACTCTCCCATGACTTGACCATTAGCCCAATTTTCCAATTGACCCCTAAAGTTGTCATCACCCTCAGACAACAGAAAATAATTTTAAGAACATGACACCCACATTCCCAAGAGGTGGGTTCTGTGGTTTTTGGTTATTCTGTGGCTTATGGAGTGTTATCATTATTTAGGTGGGTTGGTTGCAACATGTTAAACATCATAGTCATGGAGGAAACTAAGCAAATAAGATTAAATTTAGGGATCTCATTCTGAAAAGACAAATGGGGATACAGAAAAGATAGGATAAAAAGGCAGATTAATGCATCACCTATTAAACTAAAAAAACAATTACTAGTCTTAAATAGTTTACATTTGTATGGATTTTATATTGATACAAATTAAAGGTTATTTTATACTATATTTGTTTCTACTCTCATTTAAGATATTGTACCTATGAACTCATTTAATAGTCCTTGAAAGTTATTATTATAAACCACAGGTTAATAGTTGGTCATCTAACAATAAAATTTGTGGCCATGTTAGGTATGTTTTCGTGGTCAAAAAGACATTTTAGACAGATGATCTTCAAATACTTCAGAGACCTATAGAATATGGAATTTAAGATGTTTTAATACCATAAAACTTTTCATGACAGTGAGACATGTCTGCTGCTGGTGGCACAGATCCACTTCAGAAAAGGATGTTGGGCATCAAAGAACCTCCAGGTGTAGTTAACTTTTGTTATGGAAAACATAGCCATTAGATAAGAAATTGCCCTTGCCTCAACTCTTGATAGCATTTCGTCCAAATCGGACAAGCAGAACATAAAAGAAGGCAATTGCCAAACTTTGCTAAGACAAAATAGGATAATCTTTCAAACTTCCTGCTTCACAGAAAAGTCTGTCAGATATTCTGGGTCTGTAGCGTGAATATAGATGCCTCAAGTTGCAGAGGAAACTTGGGTGACTGTCCAGGCAACTGGCTCTCTCTGTTGTTTCTATAGCTTTGGAAGTTATTTGCTCTGAATTTCCTATTTACTCAGGTAATTTTATTAGCCTTCTGAGGTCTTTGATGGGGTTGAAGACTAGATAGTTATAGTTACAGTTTTCTTTGCTACCAAATTCATAGAAGAAATTTATGAAAGAACTGTAAAGTGTATAAGATTGAGAAACAAAAAAGCTTTATTTGTTTATCTAAAAAATGTTTGGAGATCTAAAAACATAGTTTTGGGTTGGCAATATAAGTTAGGATAGAAAGTGAATTAGGTACAAAATGTTGGACTCACCAAGGGAGCATAGATAATGGTATATTGCAAAATGTAAATGGACTATACATTGAGAATGTAATTCTTACCTGATAATTGTTCTTACTATATAGTTTTAGTGTGTTGGAGTTAAAACCTTCCCTTTTTATTTAGACAAAGGAGGTAAATGTTGTGGGATATTTTGACCACACCGCGACATTCACAAGACTAGCAATAAAGTGTACCTTAAATCAGAGGGCTGAGCTACCTTCTAGTTGACCAAAATTAGTCATAGAGATTTTTGAGGGCCCAGGAAGTATATATAGAGAGAAGAAATATCAGTTAAGGGCTTAGAGAGATGCTCAGCCCTTTTGGATTGAGGAAAGAGAGAGGAGGTCACTGGTCACTTCCTCTCTACTTCTTTGATCAATCAGGTTTTTACCCTAATATCTGGCTCCTGAATTTTTATTGATAAAATTATAACTAGATAAATACTTCAACCCCCCTTTACTTAATAACCTGGGTCTACAATGCAAAATGAGGCAGGGTCTAGGTTATCTAAGCACTGTGTTCTTTGTCTGATCTTCCTAGCCATGGTTGTGTTATACCATGTCTGTCTGTTGATCTAAAATTGTATGCAACATGATATTCCTGTGAGTGGCCAATGTTAGGTCTTCTATCTATCATTGTTATATATGAGTTCACTTAGGTACTGAAGAATTGAGGCATAGTGGCCCATACAAGTAACCTTGCTTTATATATTCCCATCACTGTCAGATATTCAAGTAATGCTGAGTGGCCTTGGGAAAACCTTGTGGGAGCCAAGATATGAACAGGCATTTGAAAATACAAAACATGAAGCAGTAGTGTGCTATTTGTTGAGCAACTCTTTCTAGGGTGTTGAGAGGGAGACTTTTAAAAAGGAGCCAGGTTCTTGATTTTAATAATTCCCTCTATAATTATAGAAATATAATTAGCATATAAGAAATATTAGCAAATGATAAATGCAATGTAACTATGTTGACTGGATCACAAGTACTACATGACTGCAGAGGACATCAAAATTCTAACTCAGCTGAATCCATTGCTAAACACCCTATTAGGATAGCAAGAATGAAATGGTTTCTACAGATTGTATCAAGTAGTGGAGAAGAATCAGAGTATCAGAATAAACTCAGTCATCTCAGAAATAAACACATATAACTCTTAAGTTAAAGGCTTTGCTTGGTCTGTGAGAGTTTCTAAATTACATCAACTGTCTCTTTAAAAATGTCTCAGTTTAGATAATATACTGGGTGGCCTATTCTATAATCTCAATCAATGAACTTTTCATTAACATATGTCCTATGTCTCCAACTTCTAAAATGCCTACTTTTTCTTGGTTTGTGTTTTAGACATTTTCAAAAGTTTTTTTTATTATTGTATGTATTTCTGGATGAAAATGGAACACACAGCACACACTATTTGTCTTTAGCCCATAAGACTCCATTGCACATATTTTACACAAGTCAGGTTCCTATGAAGTGTGATGGAATGAAGTAAGCTGGTTTCTGTGGTTATGACTTCACTCTGATTTTGCCATGGATTTTGTGACTATGTGATAACAGGCAGCTGCCTTTCCACTACTTAGGTTCCAAAGTCCATTTATGAGTTTGTAGAAAGCTTTTGTTAAACGTATTTTAAAATGGCCTTTAAAGGTGCCTCTTTTAAAAGCCATCTTCTGTGATGCACAGCCAATCTGTTAAACTTACAGCTATGAAGTGGTAGAGGTGAAAGGAAGGTAACAGTTAAAGGGGTCACAACTTATGTGGTGAGTTGAATTCTTTTGTATTCACATTATTTGAAAACTTCTGGGAAAAATTAATAATTTAATTTCCATTTCAGATTCAAGAAGAGAGTAAATGGGTAATGATATCAAAGAAAATAGTCTAGTTGGAATTCATGTTGCTCAAATTTCAAACATAACGTTCTGTATTCTAAGGCTTATGACCTACAAAAGGCTAAAGTAACAGATATATCTGTGTTTTTAAATTTTCTTCCAAATCTTTAGAAGTACTGAATTTCTCATACTATTTTTTCTTATATAGAATCTTCTACAAACTTTAAAAATAACTGTACCTTCTAATGCAAGATTCCTGCACATATTAAATCCGTATGAATAACACCATGTTTGTTTTTTTTCTGAACTGCCTAAACAAAACTCTTTCATGAATTTCATTTTGTTTGATTCCTTTGCTATTTCCCATGTCCTTGCTCATCTGGTGACCCTGAACTCTCCACATGGTACCTGGCACTTGTATCAGAATCATGTGCATTCTCAGCCGCACTCTGGAGAAACTGCCCCACTTTGACCTTTTGGGTTGTAGTCATGGCCAAACTTGCACTGTGAAAGTAAAGAAAATAGGAGATTCTGGGCAACTATGGTTGGGAAATGTCATACGGTTTTGAGTTATATGATCTACCACTTGGTGGTTGGTTGATCTTTTTAGTCTTTGTACCAGATTAACTTCCAAAACTATAAGAACTACCACTGCCTGGACTCTGAAACTGGTCTTCTGTGTACTTTTGAGAGAAAATCAGGGACTAGACCTCAAATATAATATCAATAAATGAACTGTCCAAAATGGTACCAATTCACCACATGCACAAATTTAAATTAATTTCCTTACACTAGCTATATTTTAATTATTTAATAGTCATATTTTTTTCTGAAGTTAAAATCAATCAACTTTTAAATACAATTAAAAATTAATTTCCTTAATCGCTAGTCACATCTTAAATTTTCATGTGTCTAGTAACTATGATATTGGACACAAAAGAATATTTTTTACTACTGTAAAATACTCTTGGAATCACTAATATTTATTATCTAAGACATTTAATGCAGTTTATGTTATTATATAACATATCACTATAGCATCATCACTTAAAACAATTAACATGAAAGAATGTAATCACGGTAAAAGCAGTTTTGGGGGGAAGTTCAGAAGAAAGAACAAAGTAGATGATATGGTAAGAGTAGGACTTGTTGCTAGCACCAGCTTATTGATAAGATGTCAGCTCATTTTTACCTACAAATTTTGCAAATATCCAGTCCTAAGATTCTTAATGGCTCATAAGCTTTGGTTTTAAGAGATGTTTAATTTCAGTACTATTGGAAAGCTTTCTTTTATATAACTACTATATTCAAATTAAAAGGTTATCGTTATAGGCAGTTTTGATGTACCAGAATCTAGTGTTTTGATCATCTCAGGATGCTGTGACAATACTGTAGATTGGGAAGTTTATAAAGAACTGATTTTCTTTCTTTCAGTATTAGAGATATGAAGAAGATATAAGAACTGATCAATTCAGTCTAAAGAGGACTCACTCCTTCCTGATTAAGTAATAGCCATATTTTTTCTTCTACTTATATAATGGAAGGGAATTGGTAAATGTATTAGTTAGGGTTTCTATTGCTATGAATATATACCATGACCATGGCAAATTTTATAAGGAAATCATTTAGCTGGGGTGGCTTTCTTACAGTTTTAGCGGTTCAGTTCATTATCATCATAGTGGAAAGCATAGAGGCATGCAGGCAAACATAGTGCTGGAGAAGTAGCTGAAAGTCCTACATCTTCCAGGCAACAGGATGTTGACTGAAACATATGGGGTAGGGTGTATCTTGAGTATCAGAAACCTCAAAACCCACCCTCACAGTGATACATTTCCTCCAACAAGGCCAAACCCACTCAAAAATGCCACACCTCCTAATAGTACCACTCCCTATGAGATTATGGGGACCAATTACATTCAAACTACCACAGTGAACTCAGTCTTTCTCTTTCTTCCTCTTCCTCTTCAGCTCCTTCTTTAATTCACAGTTTTCTGAAGAAGTATTATTTTCCTCTTTTTACAAAGTTGCTTAAATTAAATTATAACTTGTAGTGGGAAGCAACTGCTAATTGGTCCCAGCTGCCCAGCCATGAAATAATCACACAGAAACTGTATTATTTAGATCACTGTTTGGCCCATTAGCTCTAGCTTCTTATTGGTTAACTCTTACATCTTAATTTAACCCATCTCCATTAATCTGTGTTTCGTCATATGACAGTGGCTTACTGGCAAAGTTTCAGCATGTCTGACTCTGGTGGCAGCTCCATGGCATCTCTCCGACCCTGCCTCCTTTCTCCCAGCATTCACTTTAGTTTTCCACTCCTCGCCCTGTTCTTTTGCCCTATCTCAGGCCAAGACAGTTTCTTTATTCATTGAACAATAAGAGCAACACATAGCCAGAAGGAACTCCCACACCAATAATTATATTAGTATCCCCTTCCTTTCCTCTCTCCAGCTTCTCCTAGCTACCTTCCCTGAACTACTTCTATGTTACTCCCACTCTCAAATAGATGACCTTCTTTTCTTTATTTTACATATGTGTATGTGTATGCACAAATATGAATATATAAATAACCTTCTTAGGCCCCTTTTGTAATTGGTGTGTAAATGACTTTAGGGCTGACAACTATGCATTGGAGAACCAATAAGGGATCTTATCTCTAGGAAAGGCTAACCACCCTTCTCCCAGCAGTCATTAGTTGCTGTTGGATAACGCTCTTGTATACTTAAAAGGTTTGTCACTCACATTGACTTAATAAAACACTGATTAGCCAGTAACCAGGCAGAAAGTATAGGTGGGATGACCAGACTAGGAGAACACTGGGAAGAGAAAAGGCAGAGATGGAGTGGAAGCAAATTAACAATGCCTTACTGAGAAAAGGTACCAAGCTATGTGGCTAAATATAGATAAGAATTATGTGTTAGTTTAAGTTGAAAGAGCTAGTTAGTAATAAGCCTAAGCAGTAGGCCAAACAGTTTAGAAATAATGTAAGTCTGTGTGTGGTTATCTTGGACTGTAGGGCTGTAGTACCTGGTGGTAGAGACTTCCATCTACAATTAGTTGCCCAAAAATCTTTGTCTAAGGGTGAGACCAAAGTCTAGTCTTTCTTATAAAAGTACAAATTGCATTCATAAAATGGCCTAATCTCATGCATGAAAAATTCCACTTCTATATATAATCTTGTTGTGGGTAGGGACAGCAACATATAAACCAAGAAACAATACAAATATTTATCTGTAAAGGATTCTTCAAATTCATGTCTGTGCATGCAGAAGGTTCATCTAATCTATGATAGTTTTATGGAAGTTTAAGTTGATGAAGACAGAAATTTGAACAGAAAGGGGTTTGTTGGTTTAAGAAGTAAATGGAAACGTTGAAGTAGCTTTAACAGTAGATAATGGGGCAAGGTTGGAAGATTAGTAGTCCATGCTAGTAAAAGCTAGTTTGGCTCTGAATAACACTTTAATATTTAAGTAATTCAGAAATACATATTTATCTATAATAAAATATACATATGCTTCTACATACCAATTTTTATTTAAATTTAGACTTGAGTAATACTTAACAATCTTTGATTTCCCAAATACAACCCAAATCCAATGACTTCTTTTGAAATTGCCACTTGGTTCCCCTGACTGCTTCTGATAAAATGTGAGAGTAGAAAAATAACTAAAGATGTAATTGTTAGGCAAAAAGGATCTAGAATGTCAAAGTTTGGCAAGGTACCAGCAAATCTAACATCAACAATTGAGAGTGATCAGAAGAGGACACAAAAGTTTCTTTTATCATCAAGCAAGTTAGTTTTTGTTTATTTCTTTGTTTGTTTTGATGGTGCAGAATACTTGGATGCGTGGAACTACTATTCTTTCAGTATGCCAGGAGCTTCTGCTTGCAGCTCTGAGAACTCAAACTTTGCCTCCTTACCAACAGCCTGCAATGCCACACACAAATGCCCCTCAGTAGGATCAGAAGCTTTGTGCTGAGGGAGATGGTACTAAAGACTCCTGGAGTGTGCTTGGGTTTGCATTTGGGATGCAAAGCTCCTTTCTTCTTTCCTGTTTTTCCACTTTGAAATGGGAAGTTTGTATTAAACCTTAGTCACCTTTGTCTTTTGGATGGGTGAACTTGTTTGCTCATAAATTTTGAACTGGATAAAAATTTATCTCAAGGTCAATGCTTAAGATTTAGATATGTTTGACTTCAACAATATTGCAATGAGGCTTGAAATGGTTTTCTACAAATTTTTATTGATTTCTTTGATTCTTTGTGGATTTCACCACACATCCTGATCCCACTCATTGGATCTGCCCTCTGCCCTTGCAATCTCTGCCTCAAAACAAAACAAATTTTTAAGGAAAAACCAAAAACCTAAAACCAAAACCAAACAAAGCAGAAACACAAACAAATGAAATCTCATCAAGGAAGCTGTAGTGGCCCAGAGAGTCACATGGTATACACTTTAGTTCAAACATTTTGGTGTATAAGTGTTCATTACAGAGTCAGGTTCCAGGCCTCTGACTTCTCCTACACTATCGGTAATGGGCCCTCACTGGGACTCCTCTTGGATATCCAATTGCTGCATTGTGTCCCAGAGATCCTGCAGCTTTGGATCAGCAGGTCTGGCATGATCCAGCAGATCATAGATAGGGTGGATATTTCCGGGATGTGGAAATACGGCTTTTTCTTATCATTACCATCATAGCAAATTCTCCAGACTACTCTGGCTAGTTCATCCAATGCAGCCTGCAGCAAGGAGCAGATCCGTTTCTGCTGCTCTCATACCCTTGGTGCTGGCTGACCTGCACACACACCACCAGGGTCAGCTCTGCTGTTTTATCCCGGTAGGCGAAGTGCAGGGCCCATTCTTTTGATTGCTGTTGTTGAGAAGCCGTGCCAGCTCTCCCAACGAGGTCATCCTAGGGGTGGGGAAGGAGAGAGGTCATCTCTCTCCTTCACCACCTATACCACAGGGGGCCAAATCTCCCACACGAGTTCTTCGGACTTGATCACCTGTACCACAGTCAACAGGGTGAGCTCTACTGTCCTTCCCAGGCAAGATGCTCGGCCTGCTCTTCTGAGTGCTACTGCCAATTAGGTCAGCTCTTCCTTTCTCACGATGGCGGGGATGCTTTAGATCTTCAAATTGAAGTCAGTGTGGTCTGTGCTGCTGCCTGAGGCTATGTTGATGTTCCTGATCTATATTGTCACCTGAGGCTGTATGGATGTTCATGTTCCGTGCTGCACTGGAAGCCAGGTGGAAGTCCATGATCCATGCCGTCACTGAATGTTATGGGCAAGGAAGCTTCTTTTGTATGGAATCAATGACTATAGACTCACAATTGAGAATGAGAGCCTTTGATGGCTTCTGTGACAACCTCTCCCTAGTTACCCCCCACCCAAGAGACAGTTCAGTCAGGAAGGTATTGAAGGGAGTCCTTAAAAATTATGATAAAGATGCTGAAGTGTATCTCTTCAGAGTTGATGACTTCTGGCAGAGGGATGGGGACTCAGTTATCCTTAATGGATGGGCCACTGGGAGTTTGACTGCACTCTAATGAGTATATGGCAACACCAACTGGATTTGATGTTCTTTTTTTATATTGGGGTGGGGGAGTAAAAGGATGGGAGAAGGGCAGACCTTGGAGGGATGGGAAATGCTGTGATATTTTGATTGTGTTCTTACAAATGAAGCTTGCTTGAAGTCTAAGAAGCAGAGAGCAACCACCAGTTGCCTCCTACCTCTTCTGTTCCTCCATCCAAAGAGGCAGAGATCCTCTCTCACTATCTCAAACCCTGTTTCCTCTCTTCCTATAGTTCTCCAAACCTCTATAATTAATTTTGGTCAGTTAGTAGCTAGCTCTGCTCTCTGACTCCAAGCAGATTTTTTTTGGTGTGTGTGTGTGTGTGTGTGTGTGTGTGTGTGTGTGTGTG
>LOJH01011052.1:20218-30733 GCA_001685095.1 Ellobius talpinus
GGACCTTTGGAAGAGCAGCTAGTGCTCTTAACCACTGAGCCATCTCTCCAGCCCCAAAATTAACTTTTTAAAGTTGCTTTTGGAGATGGTGTTTCAGCACAGCAACACATTAGAAACTAGCACAGGAGGTATTAAATTAGGCAAATCATAGAGTTTAAAGACAGCAGGGGGAAGCATTGATAAATGCTTGCTTTTATCAATGCAAGGCTTGCTTACAGGCCAATTTGGTGGGGGCATTTTCTGAATCAAAGTTCCTTCTTCCAAAATGATGCTGGTTTCTGTCAGGGTGACATAAAACCAGTCAGCATGCCTTTAATCCCAGCACTCAGGAGGCAGAGGCAGATGGATCTTTGTGAGTTCAAGGCCAGCCTGACTTATAAAGTGAGTTCCAGGAGCTGGGGGAGCGTGTGCTGGAGAGAAGGCTCAGTGGTTTAAGAGCATTGATTGCTCCTGCAGAGGACCAGAGGACCTGGGTTTGATTCCCAGAACTCACACGGCACCTCACTTTCTACAACTCCAGTTCTAGGGGAATCTGGTACCTTCTGGCTTCCAAAGGCCAGACACATACAGAATGAACACACACGAACACACACACACACACACACACACACACACGCAAAATACCCATACATATACAAATAAATACATAAAAATTTAAAATGTTAAAGTAGATGGGTGGAGGGCTGGGGCTGCAGTTCAGTGGTAAAGTATTTCCCTTGCAAGAGTGGGGCCCCAGGTTCAATGTCACTAATAAAAAAACAAAAACAGCGAAGATGGGCATGACAGTCACAAGTCAAGACATTTAAGAACCTTGAGCTGTACATGAAAAAAGGCAAACTATATATCTGTATAATTTGTCTTATACCATGATAAGAAAAAGTGGAATAGATAAAAAAAAATTGACTGGCCATTAAATCCCTCAACATTTAAAGAAGAAATAGGAGCCAGGCGTGGTGACATCTTTGATCCCAGTGCTTGGAAAGTAGAGGCAGATGGATCTCTGTCAGTTGTAAGGCAAGCCTGGTCTACATAGTGAGACCCTGTTTCAAAAACGAAAAATGAACTAAGTAAATAAAATAAAAAATAAAAAGAATCTGGGAAGTGGTGATGCACACCTTTAATCCTAGCATTTAGGAGGCAGAGGCAGGTGGATCTCTGAGTTCCAGGACAGCCAGGACTACAAAGAGAAACCTTATCTCAAAAAAACTAGTAGTAGTAGTAGTAATAGTAATAATTATAATAATAGTAATAATAACAATAATAAAATAAAAAGAGACAAAGACATTCCAGCACATTCCAAACATTCTGGAACCAGAGTCTCAGACAAAAGGTGACTAACATTTTCTCCTTTAAATTCTTCCTGCCAGGTATTGTCTCCAGCAGGGAGACAAATACTGTATGCACCCACATAACAGTGCAGTTTCTCCAGCCCCGTGAGGGAAAGAAAGCTCACTTACCGGATAAAACTCAAGTGAACACCAAGTGACCGGTGTGACCCTGAGCAGTCGATGCAAAGAAACACCCCGAAGGTTATGCTTGCCCAGCTGGGGTTTTTGGCACCGCAGTCAAAACATACCTGAAAGAAAAAGACATTACATGTGGTTGGCAACTAACTGACATCAGTTGGCGAGTCATCCAGGAGGTTGGGGGGGAGACTCAGCCCATAGAGACCTGGACTTGCAGGCATGAGGATCTGCATGCTGTCCACCCCTAGAGCCCATGGTGGGGGCGGGGGACCAGCTGGCTGTGCTTACCTGTTGCTAGGGAGGCACAGACTGACAGATCACCTACTTGGCAAGTTGCAGGCCAGTGAGAGACCCTGCCTCAAAAAAACAAAGTGGGTGGCATTTGAAGAATGACCGCTGACCGCTGAGGTTGTCTTCTGGCCTCCACACACACATGAACACATGTGCTTATATACCAGCACATGTGTGCCCACACATTCACATGGACATACACACACAGGAAGAGAAAGAATGTCACCTAGGTTTTCCAAACGCTCACATTTCTTTTATAATGACGATTATGGTAATAATATAAAACTACATTAATTAAATTCAGTCAGAATATAGATTTATCTCAAACACTGCTTCTCTCGGAACTCTCAGTAGGGACCCTTAGCACATAAATGCATGCTGCTGAGGAACAGGACTCTGCTGGGCCACTCTGTCCCATCCCATCATGGGGGCAGCGGTTGTTACCCACACAGCAGGCTTCTGGGTGTGAGTCTCTCTCTCTGCCCGAGAAGGAGGGTGCACTAGCCAGATGCCCAATCATCCCCCACCTCTTAATAATCATATCCTTGTGCAATCTCCACCTCACTTTACCAAGGTGCCTTGGAGAATGAGGTGGGAGGACAATCTACCACTTCTGTGATTGGCCTCATCACCGCAGTCACCACTGGGTCACTACCTCTGGAAGAAACCAGATACAGTTTCTCAAGGACACTCAAGACAGCCCTGGGGACAGGCTCAAGTGGCAAAGAGCTGGGTGAGGCCCTTGCTGAACAGCTGTGGAGAGGGGAAGCCTGCCCACACCAGCAGATGGAGTGATTGCTCAGATGAGAGCCATGAGCGGCATCACAGACACGACACACTAGCCGGCCAAGTCACTCTGCTCCTGACCTCAGAACCCATGTGGGCGAACATGTCTTTGGATGGAAGATGTTAAGTCTGGGAGTTACTCCAATGTTCCTCTCTGAAACACGGCTATCCCAACCGCCAATCCAGGTTGCTTTGAGAACTGCTAGACACATGGGTCAGACAACAGAATGTGTCCTCCACTCTGTGGGCACAGAGAGTCCCTACAGGGCTGGGCCTTCCCTGTTACCTGTTTTCTCTATTAGCATACGTGTTTAGTGCTGGCTGAACGGTTCTGGATATTTACCTCCCATGGACTCTTATCAAATATTCTTTTCTCATAAGCACTCAGCAAATGTTTGCTAACCAAGTAAACAGCACACCAACTTATTGCCAGCTCACAAACTGCCACCTGACCCTTCCATGATGATGAGAGAAAACACTCTTTATCTGATAACCCGTGCACAGAGCTATTTAAAGATACACAGTGCTGGGCCACCCGGAGGGCTCAGTGGGTAAAGGTGCTTGCTGCCAAGCTTGATGATGACCTAAGTTCAATTTCCAGATCTTACATGGTGGGAGGAAAGAAATGAATCCCTCAAGCTGTCCTTTGACCTACACAAGCAGGTCATGAAACGCATACCATGGTACTCATGTGACCCCCACCACCACCCAAAATAAATAAATAATCATACAGTGTCTTCCATGGAATTTAATATTTATAGTTAATTCAAATCGGAATAGCAATTACATTTTTTCACAAACAGGAAATTAGCTTTAATATTTTTCAGCCTCCCGACATACTTTATAGACACATTTTATAAAGTGAACACTACCCTCAGGAAAAAAGCTGTTTCCAGCCTTGGGAAGTAAGAGAAACTACAAGCTGCTGAAAAGCTGTCACCATGCTGGACTCAGGCTGACCAGCGATAGTGGGTGTGGAGTGACGGCAGGCTTGGAGAGTGGACAGTGACTCACTGGGCTACGTGTCAGACACTGTAACAGAAGCCAAGGTACACAGGAGTGGACGGCATCGTAAGTCCACCAGCGCACACCGAGACCTAGTCCCTGAAGGCCAAGTGCTGTCCTGTGAGGTGCTGGTTACGAGGGGAGAGATAGGCAGACATTAGACAGCGCTGGAGAAGCAGCTCTGAAAGTCAAGCGCTTCTCCGAGGGGACACTGAGTGGCCAGGGCCTTGCTCACTCCCCCGACTTTACTGTGCACTTCCTATCCTGTGCTGTCCCTGCCCCCATGGTCTAGTGAGTGAGACAACTCATTATGTGATCGTATGGCTTTAGGTGAAGGGATCCATGGCCTCAGCCACCCCACTGCCTGGGACCCCTGGGAAATCTCCTGCTGCCTTAGCGGGCCTGTGGCAGGCTGAATGTTCTGCAGTCCCGTGTTGAAATTCCCGAGGCTTTTCAAATGAGGGCATAACCTCTCTATTTTCAGCATTTTACAAATTAATAGCTGGCCTTCACCATCATTTTAGGGAGAATAAGGAAACAATCAGACATCAGAGCTGAGATACAGGAACCAGGGCAGGAATGGTGGGACATGCCTGGGAAGTGGAGGCAGGGGGATCAGAAATTTAAGGCTGATTGCAGCTACACTGGACCCTAAGTGATTTGTGTTCTTGGCACCTACCCCTAGAGTTTCACCAATGTCTCCCATATCAGACAGCACAACGAACGAAGCCCTTCATCTACTTTAAACACTAGTTCATTTTATGAATGTTTTATGTCTGTCTGTGTACCACATGTGTGTCTGGTGTTGGCAGAGGCCAAAGAGGACATTGGTGTCCCTGGAGCTGTAGTTATGAATGGTTGTGAGCCACCATGTGGATGCCAGAACCAAACCCAGGTCCTCTGTAAGAGCATTATTAAGTGCTCTTAACCACTGAGCAACCTTTCCAGCCCCGTTTACTTTTTAAAAGGGTTATTTTAAATTTCACACGCGCACGCATGTGTGTGTATGTGTGTGTGTGTGTGTGTGTGTGTGTGTGTGTGTGTGTAGGCCTGAGTACAGCTACCCTTGGAGGTCAGAGGCACTGAATTCCTTGGGACTAGAGTGGCTGTGAGCCACCTGGCACGGGTGCTGGGAACCTGACTCAGGCTCTCTGCAAGAGCAGCACTCATTCTTCACTACTGAGCCATCTCCCCAGCCCCACATCTTCTATTTTCACCCCACTGCAGGTGTCTCGAAGGCATGTGTCATGTCTATACCTTCAACGTAAATGTCCTCAGTGCTTTACATGGCAATGGAACACAGTAGGTGCTGAACAAACACTGGGAAGCAGCCTGTGAGCCGAGGCCATTCACCCAAGCAGACTGTCATCACATCTAAGGCAACGTGGATGGCAAATTCCAAATAAAGTCAATCTAGCCGCTTTCTTTTTGCCTTTTCTGACTTATGCATTTCAGGGTTCCTTTTTTTATTACCCCCCTCTTTTCTAGACAGGGTCTTCTGTAACTCATTTGTTCTGTAGCTGCAGATGACTTTGAACTCCTGATCCTCCTGCCTCTCCCTCCAGGATCTGGAATTAAAAGTGTACAGCATTATACCAGGCCTACAGCCCAATTAAAGCACAGTTTACTTACAGGGCATGCCCTTATAAGCTCAGATGAGTCTTTATACATTGGTACTTATTTAATTTTTAAATTTTCATTTGTGAAAGGACCTTGCTATGTGGTCTAGCCTTGAATTTGCCAAACCTTCTGCCTCAGCCTAAGTGTTTTAAAAAATGTTAAGCCAGGCATAATGACATACTCTTGTAATTTCATCATTCAGAAAGCTGTGGCAGGGGGATTGCAAAATTCAAGGCCAGCCTGGGGTTACATAGTGAGTTTAAAGCTAGCTATACGGAAAGAATCTGATTCAAAAACAAAACAAAAAAAAGGGAGAAAGAGAGAGAGAGAAATAGCGGGGGAGCTACAGCTCAATGGCAAAGTGTTTGTCTAGAATATACAAGGCCCTAGGTTCAAATCCCAGTACTACAGAAAAAGGGAGGGGCTTGTTGTTAACCAGTCCTTCTAGCAATTAAAACGAGTTTTCACTATTCTTCCTGGCTTCAAGCCATTTCATCGTCAACAGTTTCAAACCAAGACCATAAAGCAGAGCCAAGTGCCATGAGACATGACCAGAAGCTACTCTGGCATCTTGCTTTAGAAATCTTATCACAAGCTAGGCAGTGGTGGTGCACACCTTTAAGCCCAGCACTTGGAAGGTAAAGGCAGGCAGATCTCTGTGAGTTTGAGGCTAGCCTGGCCTACAGAGCTAGTTCCAGGACAGCCAGGGCTACACAGAGAAACCGTCTCAAAAAACAAACAAATCATATTACGGAACATAATATATCCACAGGTATGCTCTTTAGAATAAAATGGAAACAATGGCTTCATTCATGTAGACTAAAGTCACAACAGGGTTTTCTTGGATCATCTAATCTAATCTAATCTTTACAACCATCCTTTCGGTTAGATCCAGTTCATAACCACATTCTCAGACAATGAAAATAAAGTGCAAAGTGGACAAGGGACGTGCTTCAGCGTGGTAAAGCTAGAACACAGCAGCACCCCACCCCCCACATATATACAATGTGTGTGTGTGTGTGTGTGTGTGTGTGTGTACATTTTGGGGCAGGTCTCACTTTGTAACCAGACTAACCAGAAATCCACTATGTAGCTTAAGTTGTCCTTTAACTATTGGAAATCCAACTGCCTCAGACTCTCAAGTGCTGGAATTGTAAGTATGTACCATCATGCCCATGGACAATAATTTTAATTTTTTTGAGAGTCTCATGTAGCTCAGGCACGCTAGAACTTGCTATGTAGCTGAGGCTGCCCCTGAACTCCTGATCTTTCTGGTTTCACCTCCCAAGTGGTGGGATTACAGCATATGCCACCATGACCAACTACATTTTAATATGCAAGCAAGCCCACATGGGTTCCTTAAAAGTGTCTCTTGGTATCATAACACTGACTTTTTATTTAAAGGGAACATCTTCCCTTTTTGTTGCTATTTCTTGCTTTTTATTTTTCGTATTTAGCAGCGTCTTTTTGAGGACTTCAAAGAGAATACATACTGGTGTGACGGGGAGAGAAAGCACTAGCATATGTATTTTCCACCCTGCCAGCTGCACATCCAATCAAGTCCTTGCTACACACAGATCAATCTACATTTGAAAAAAAATCAAGGAAAAAGTAAAGCAACAGTCATAGGAGAGTGCCTGGAAGCTGTCTCCTCGTTCCTACACTCACCAGACATTATCACCCCAATTAACCATTTCCTTCACTAGAAGCCTATAAAAACCTGGACTCCCACCATCAAGACCTAAAATGCCTGGATTTTATAAAATGTTGGAATTTTCTAGGCCACCAGTTCAGGACTCATGGCTGTGCTCGGTTACCAGATGTTTCCTTGGAGGTGGAGGTAGAGACCAGACTGAACTCCAAGAGGGTGGGGAGAGTCCATGGTGACACGACAGCCCTTTGTACTCTCCAGGTTCCACCCTACTCTGTCATCCTAGGAAAGTGGTCACTTTAACCCTGTGTATCATAACAACACTGCCAGCCACGTGCTAAACGTTATGAGGTACAGTGGGGGTGGGGGTGGGGACGCTTACAGGGAAAAAAATTGGAGGGGTGGACCTCAACCTCTGAAGGGATGAAGGTGAGCTTTGATGGACTTCCTTAGAAACACAGAAAGCTGGCATCCAGGGTAGAGAACCTTAGCTTTACTGGATTTGAAAACGGGATGCCACCAAAGGGCGATGGGATCAGGATCCAACAGGTCATCAGTCATGAGAAACACTAAAGACAAGGTCCCATGGTGGGGATAATTCCTTCTTTCCCAGAGCCTAGCACATTTAATGTTCTGACCCCTAGACATGCTCCCCCCTGGTTTAGGTGGCTGTAGTGTTCCCCCTCAGCTCTTGGGAGCCAGAGTGTATGCCTCTCGAGCTTTCTCAGAGATCAGCTATCCAATGGACAGGTGTACTTCCACTCCCTGCTCTCCCCACCCCACCTTGTCTGTGCTTCTGGGTCAAGGTGCTCTGGTCTCCAGACCACCCTCAGATGCCATGAACCGGTTCTCTCTCTCGCCAAGTCCCCAGGTACTGGCCTCTGATCCTGGCCATCCCGAGAGGCCCATACCCCAGTTCTCTCTCTGCCCTAGACATCTCCAGATGCTCATGCCGTCATCCTCTGTCTACGCCCAGGTGTTCTGTCCTCCGGTGCTGGACACCCCAGAAGTCCATGCCCCAGCCCTCTCTGTGCTCCCAGGTGTTCTGCTCTGTGCTTCTGTACATCCTCCAGATGCCATGTCTCAAGTCCTCCCTAGGCCCCTAGGGCCTCTGGCCAGGCTCTCACTGGACCCCGTACTCCGTTGCCAAGCCCCTGGTGTGTGGCCCCCCTTCCGCCCCTCGTTGGCGAAGGTTGGGGAGAGGCGGCTGCCAGGCCCACAGTGCGACGTGTCACAGGCCGGGCGGCTCCTCCCATGGCCGTGGCCACACCGGGGTCCAGCGAGCCGCGGGGTCCCGAGCCCTCCTGGGTCCGTTACCTTGTTAGTGGGCACCGAACGCAGGCGCTTGAAGATGGCCAGGATGTCCTGCTTGCTGGGGTCCCCCATGGTCACCGAGAACCGAGGTGAGGAAATCCCCGACAACCGGGAAGAGACAAGGAGAAGCGGTTGCCGCCTCCCGGAGACCGAGGGGCAGGGCTGCGCGTGACGAAGGCCCCGCCCCGCCGCACCTAGACTCCGCCCACAAAGCGGGCGCACGCGCTGTTTTCCCTTGCTCTGACGCTCCAGCGGTGCGGAAGGACCCTCCGGGTTCTCACCTAGAGGCCCAGGGTGGCAGGCGCTTGCGCGGACGTAGCGTCTTCTTTCTGCGGTCCTTCAGCTCTCAGTGCTAGTCTGCTGTGTTGGGCAGAAGCGCCAGGCTTTGCGCAGGGAGCAGCGCGCTTACCCGCCAGCATCTCGCCGCCGGCTCCTCCCAGGGCCACAGTCACACGTTCTTTCTACTGGGTGGCAGAGCCAGCGGGTCCCATCCTCACGGGATCCTGGAGAGAAGCAGTGGAGGAACGTTTGTACTCTCTTTCTCAGCTGAAGCTAAGCCGTGAATGAAACTCTGTGCTGCAAACTGCTGTCTCATTTTCTCCTCTCTCCGGTGAAGCTAGGCTAGCCTAGAACCTACTGTAGTCCCCAGGCTGCACTTGAACTGGAGATCTTCCAGTATCAGCTTCCTGCGTGCTGGGATTACAGGTCTGCGCTGTGCCATACCGGTTCGATAATCTTGTAACTATAAATTGTTCTGTCAGTGGAGAGAGTGCCCGCCTCTAGGCCACAGGTTCTGTCAGGATCAAAACTGAGAAGTTTAGAAAGACCAGAAACATGACTGTACAGTGCTTGGGGCGCCATCTAAACCTCGAATAACATTAGTAGCTAGAAGGCTTGAGCTCGTGAGCAGGTGCCTCTTTTACAAGGGTCAGCATGGAGCATCTGGCAAACATGGCCTCAGGTAGGGCACAATAGAAGAAAAACAGGTTTTGGTGTTGAATGCAATGCCCCGGCTTCTTCCCGGTTCAGCTGGCTGCTTCTCAACCAGGCGTCTTTAGTCATTTCCTAGTTTGTACGAAGGAGGTGGGGTTGAAACATGCTGACCGGAGCAGCACAGGAGCTGCTTCAGGGATATTCGGGAAAGGGACTTGGTGTGAAGTTGGGAATACTTTCCTGGACATCTGCACACCCTCAGGGAAATTGGCACCTCACAAAAGCTGTGCATTTACCAACCCAGAGCTGGATCAAAAACAACCAAAAAACCCACAAGGATCAAAGGGTAGCAGTAAGGAAACAGCTGAAAGAAGGCCCAGATAGGGTGGGAACAGTTGTGTGTTTGGCCTCTTTGTTCAGGATCAAACTCAAGGCCTTGCATATGCTAAGCAAGCACACACTGCCCAGTGAACCACATTCCTGTTCCAGTAGGGTCTGCTTAGCCACGTCCTCCCATCTCTCTAACTTCCTTTGTCTTTCCCATGTAATGCTCCTTGCCATCTCTCTTCTCTCTGGCCCTGTGCTGCATGCTGTCAGTGTTAGGAAACGGCACGAGGTGGACCTTGGCAGGTGGGTCCAAACCACAGCGGGTGTTAATGATACATCTCTTTTTCCGACTTCTCCAAAAATGACAAAAGCCTCTTCTGTAGATTTCACTTCTTTTTCTGCACATCCTGCTGTAATACCAGGCATCCATCTTTGGAAGCCCCCTCCCCCTTGGGCATTGCCTTGGTCTGGACTCCACCTCCAGAAATGCCCACCAAGTGCTGACCACTCCCACAGGCTATTTAGGCTGCTTGTCATGCTGGGGGGTGGGGCTGCTGCATTAAACGTGGGCATCTTTTATTCAGTCTGATTTGGTCTGATTGGAATTATTTGTGTCAGTGGAAAGGCTCATCTTAAGAAATATACCTAACACCTGCAATATACATGTTGTTCTTGCAGTATTTTAGATTGTGGGAGGTTGGCCTTTATGGGATTAAACTGCACCTCTTGCAATAGATTATATACGTAATTATAGATTTCAATGTAAGAGACAAATACACTATAGATGTTGTCTTCATCAGCTTCTGCCTTGCAGAATTCTTGTATATTTATCATATCTACAAATTTGGATCTGCTTGTTGCTTAATAGAGGGCATCTCTGAAATGGGTATGGCTTTTCTGCTGTTCTAATAGGGCATCAACTTCACACTATATTTCCATGCTGTTCCTTTCCTTAGATTTAAAAACAGAACATTTTGCTCAAAATGACCCTAGGCTGTTAAAGATCATGTTCAAACAACGAGGAAGCAGGCCTCCATACCCCAGAGGACCTATCATTGTGTGAGTTTTCCCACTTCCAGTTGTGGCGCGCCAGTTCTGCCGGCAGAGATGACGACCACAACA
>LOJH01011053.1:0-23156 GCA_001685095.1 Ellobius talpinus
GCGGGAGCCGGGCAGGACGAAAAGCAGGCCTGCACCCCCTCTCCTTACACTACACATGGCCTTGGGCTTTTGACTAGAGTGCTGGGGATCTGAAGTGGGCTTCTCATGCTGGAGCAGCAGGTACTTCCATGAGCGGAGCTGTTGTCCAGCCTGAGCTGTAGGGACTGAGAAGCACCTCCTATTCTTGTGTGGTGGAGAAATGATGCCCAAGTACGCTGAGAGAACGTTATAAAGGACGTATGGGGTAGAGGTAGACCAGAGAACTCCAAGGTCAGCATCAGGAAACAGCACCCCTGCCAAGTGTCGGGAGCTAGTACTAGGAGGAAAGATGGAGACTCACAGAGGCATCTGCATGGCAGCTCTACCGTGAGAAGGAGTAACAAATGGGCATTCCAGTCCCAGGTGTGGACACCTGTAGACAGGTGGTATGAGGCTACACGACAAGAATGACCAGCTAGGGACAAGAGATGAAACGTGACTGACATAGCTAAGAAACCATATGATCATCAGGGACTCCAATTACCTAGGCAGCATGCATGCTGTGTTATCCTAAGAAAGAGCTTGGCACTCGGAATTTTTGCCTTTCTGTCTACTCTACAACATCCTTGAACAAATCAAACATTCTCCTTAGCAATAGTTGTCAGGTACAAACATTAGGGAAGGCTCCTCCTCCTTTCTAGGTCATTTGAAAAATGGCTATTGTCATCCTGAAGTTGTATCAAAGTGTAATTCCTCTCTGCCAGAACGAATCCTCAAGCCTGGAGGTTGGGGCCCCATGTCTACAGCCTATCTACCCTTCACCTAGACTATGGTTTCATTTGTTCACCTCTCCTGGCATGGAAGAAGACCTGGAGCTCCTCTGATACTAGTTCACTCTCCTGGACATGCTGGCCTTTCCAAAGTGGACTTAAGAACTGAGTGGCATGCCTTTGTGCTCAAACAGTAGCTCAAGACCAGTCAGATATGTGTCCTTCACAATCCTATTTTTTCCTTAACTAAAGCCAAATGAGTTACTAGGGGTGTGGCACTGTGGACAGCCAGAAATACTGATCGCTTCTTCATTAAACACAGTACCGTGTCCTATGTGACATCCAGCTATTCTCATTTGAAACAGACCTATATATTAAAACTATGAATGGAGCTATTCCATTGTGGCACCAAGTTGGTCCTTAAAGAAAAACAAAGAAGTTTTCAACACAGTGGGTTAAAGCACGTCTGAGTTCATCCGATTAGTGAAGAGGTCACATAAGGACATAAAAGTTCATAACAGGTTATATTGTAGTTCAAACAATCTGACTGGAAAATCTCTCCCACAGGAGTGGACACCAAGTGATTAAGCCAGGCTCTCCTCTGGCCTCAGAGCATCTGAGATGAGTGGTGGTCCACTCCTAACAGTACACCTGCCAGTGAGTCTGATCCAGCAAAGCCAGCTTGGGACCTCCTTCCTTCAGACATCTTCCATTTGAGACCAGCGTGGAGCTTAAAGACAGTCTTGGCTTTGTACTAAAACCCTCAGCTGTTTTCTGTGGCCCGCAAGTCTCTCTTCTAGTCCTTCACTTGTCCTTTAATCTCTAGATCTCTGCCTAGGACTAACCTCATCCAGAGTAAGTGCATAAAATTCACCTTCTTAAAAATATTGCCAGTGTTACCAAGACACGTGGCACACATACATGTCTTTAGCACTCAGGAAACTGAGGCAGAAGGGTTTGGTAAGGGGATTGCTCAGTGGTACTTGGTGAGCACCCGGCCTTGCAGGGCTATATTAGCAAGACTTTAACAAGAACAACTCAGGTGTCTTGCAGCCCTTGGCATCTGCCCACAGTTCACTAACAGAACCAATGTGGTGAGCTAGTAACCTAATTCTGCCAGTCCTCACTTAGAAGCTCAGTCTTTCCATAAAACCTTCCCTCATCTTTGTCTCCCGTATGTTCTGGCCACATGTAAGCAAAAGCCCAGCTCAGAGCAGATGCCAAGGGTATCACACAGTACAGTTCTGCTGCCAGCACCAGGGGCCCTAGCCAGAAAGCCTGATCCTTCCCTATTCTGCTTCGAAGTTTTGTGTTTCAAAAAAAAAAAAAAGAAGAGAGAACAAATGAACAATAACAAAACCAGACTACAAGCCTAACTTGTGTGGTTCTACCACGGTCCTGGGAAAACCCCAGCTAATGCACAGCTGACTGTCACGTTCTCTACCTCTCTGTTGATATGAAGAGCGGTCAACAGAAGGTTATGTACATGTCAGAGACACATAGAACATTGCATTCCTCTCTCAATGAGCCAAAGACCTGCATGATTCTTTAAAGATATTTAGTTCAGAAAACTAATAATAGAGCAACATACTAGGATCCCCTTTGAGGTGAAGTTTAGAAGATTCCATATGTATATCCACTCTCAGCTGCACATTAGAAGACCTGCCTTTCCTGAGCATGCACTGAGTCCCTCACTCTCCATAGAGAATTAACCAAGCTGTAAGGTAAACAACTGAACAAAGAGTTAGAGGTGAGCCTTCAATAGGCCTCTGTTTTCCACAATAATTCCTAATTTGTTAGCCTAAAATTTGCTGGTTTCTGTTTTGTTTTGGTTTTTTTTTTTTTTTACATAGTTTTAAATCATTCCTCAGGGGGAAAAATGTTTAGGCACTGAAGAGATACCTCTGAGGTTAAAAACACATGCCTCTCTTCCAAGGTACCCAAAATTCAGTTCCTAGCACCCATGTTGGGTGAGAGTGAGGGATTGCTAAGGCAGGGCAGGGTAGAAATGCAGCAGTTACTGCTGACTGGAGGTTAGTGAGGCACAGAGCAGTTTAAATCTACTTAGATAAATCTCTGCATCTTAGTTTAAATTTCTTATTATTTTGTGCCTATCAAGTAAGTTAAGTTGGGGGCCAGGAAGAGATAAAGACCATGTATTGGCAGCTATATTTATTTATAATATATATGGATGGAAATGCTGTATTTGAAGCTGTATACCTGAGTTCACTAACTGTGTCCACAACGGAGCTGTGGCTCGGGCAGCAGAATAATCTGTCCCAGGTCACATGGGCTGTGCCACAGTAGAACAGTTGTACACTATTTTGATGCAGATTACATTTTCACAGAAATTGTACAAATCTTTGAATAACCCTACCTATAGAAGGCAACGTTCTTTTTTTCATGAGGATGCCAAACCAGATAAGAAAGACACAGGGCTGGACAACTGCTGGCTTAAAGTCAAACCGAATGCCAACCATACTCCTTGAGTTACATTGTTTAATTATGCAGGTGTCCTTGTGTCAAGTAAGTAAGTCAAGTGCTCCAGAGTACACAGCAAGAGATGAAATCTCTTAAACAGAAACTGTCTATTGCTGAGCACATCAAGTAAAATCTCTCTCCTATGCCCCTTCCCACTGCCAAGCTGACTTTTGGGAGCTAGGAAGCTGGAGGCTGGATTTCTGCTTTGTGGAAGTGTAATGGGGCAGGTTTGTTCTAGAAAATCCTGTGGTAGATTCTTTCCATATGTATTACCAAAGGACCCTCATCTACCTCAGAGAAATGAAAACATCCAGTACTGCAAAAACCTACACGATAGTTCACAGCTTCCTTTTTACAATCTCAAACTACAAACTACTCAATATTCTTTAATGAATAAATGGTAACTAAAGTGTCAATATTTGCACTGTGTCATGGGATTTCCCTGTGTGTGCTGTGAATATCATTGGTTAATAAAGGAACTGCTTTGGGCCTATAGCAGAGCTATAGGGAAACATAGCTAGGCAGGGAAAACTAAATGGAATGCTGGGAGAAGGAAGGTAGAGTCAGAGGAGAAGCCATGTAGTCCCACCGGAGACAGATGCCTGAACTTTACCTGGTAAGCCACAGCCACATGGTAATACACGGATTAGTGGATATGGGTTAAATTAAGATGTAAGAGTTAGCCAATAAGAAGCTAGAACTAATGNTCATTGGTTAATAAAGGAACTGCTTTGGGCCTATAGCAGAGCTATAGGGAAACATAGCTAGGCAGGGAAAACTAAATGGAATGCTGGGAGAAGGAAGGTAGAGTCAGAGGAGAAGCCATGTAGTCCCACCGGAGACAGATGCCTGAACTTTACCTGGTAAGCCACAGCCACATGGTAATACACGGATTAGTGGATATGGGTTAAATTAAGATGTAAGAGTTAGCCAATAAGAAGCTAGAACTAATGGACCAAGCAGTGATTTAAATAATATAGTTTCTGTGTGATTATTTCAGGGCTGAGCAGCCGGGAGCCAACAGGTGGCCTCCTCCAACTCAGCAGTGAAGGGGAAAGAGGGGCTGATGTGTGTATGAAAGCCCAAGTGCCTCCAGGATTAATTATGTAGGAAAGCTGAGCACAAAAACACTCATGACTCCATTTATCTGGCATTTCTGAAACACCCAAAATAACAGGGATGTGAGATGCTGGTTCTTGTTGAGGCTGGAGACAGCTATAAGGAGGAAGGAGAGCCAGAAAGTCCTGGGTAGTCAGGCCTCCAACTCCTGCAAGAACGGGAAGCAATATGCATTCAGACACAAGAGCATACTCTGGGCCAGGTGGTGGTGACACACGCCTTTAATCCCATCACTTGGGAGGCAGAGCCTGGATGATCTCTGTGAGTTGGAGGCCAGCAAGTTCTATAAGAGCTAGTTCCAGGACAGGCTCCAAAAACTAGAGAGAAATACTGTCTCAAAAATAATATAAAATAAAAACCATATTCTGGTAGAATGATTTGTGTAACTGCAGTTTGGGTGCTGTGGTAGTTAACATAAGTCTACATATGATGAAGTTGCAAAAAACATGCATGTAGCTATCTACACACACAAGCATGTAGGTGTGGTGAGGCTGAATAAATAAACAGCTACCATGTGATAGGGTGTGGCCTACAGAATGTTTCCACAGAAATAAAGCAAGACCTCTGTGGGAGAGCCATAGGGAAGGAAGTGAGGCTCTGGCTTCGCACCTGAACCACTGATCAGGAGAATCTGCTGCAGGACAGCTGGTTCATAAGCACTGAGCACTGACAGGTAACTACCAGACGATGGACAGGTTCTCTGGCTGCACAGGGGAGGAAAGAGCTCTGGGTGTTAGCAATGGCTGCAGGAATAAGCACTGGGTGCAGTCCCATGGCTCCTGAGTAGACTTGGCCAGGGTGAGGGAGGCAGCTCAGAGAGCTCGGCTGCACACCAAGGAGCCTGGGACTTTCCTTTCCCCAAGTGCACTGTGCTCCTCTCCCTGTTGCTTCCTTGGAAGAGTCGAGGCCTGACTCCAGCAAGCATGAAAAAGGAAGTTGGCCTGTTCCTTTGCTAGGAATGAAAATGAAGTCAGATGGACACTCTGAGACAAAGAAGTCTCCAGGTGGGTGGTGAGCCATTAATTCTGACTTCTGAATAAAACGACAAGTTCTCTTTTACCAGGCACTGCTCAAAACAACAATGTGTCCAATTCAGCAACAATTTTGGAGAAGCCCAGCCAGGTTTCTTTGCTTAACCCACCCAGGACAGCAGTAGCCTGGTTCAGGGGGGAGTGATCCTTCCTGGCAACCAGGGATTCTGAGAACAGAAGTCAGTGAGGGTCACTGCATCGGCCCCAGAAACAAACTGGCAGCAAGCTTGACGTTGCCACCTAGTTGCCTCAATTGACCTATGAATGCCAAGGGTAATTAAAAGTAATTAAGCCACAAAATAATTCTGAGAGATAAGCTGAATAAGTAGAAATGGGTAAAAGTAGTAATTTTTTTTACTGGATCCAAAAATAAAAATATCATTCATGGCACTGAACCTAAGACCATTTCACAAACCTGTATGATGTATCTCAGTCTCGGAAGAGGCTCTGTAGTGGGAACATGAAGGAACCAGACTTCAGCCTATCAAGCGAGACCAATGTCTGAAGTGTGGCAGAACAGCTGTGATCACCACTGAGGCATCACCTCCTCACATATCACAGTGGATTTGGGGGGGCATTTCATAATCTGGAAGTCTTGGGCCAAAACCTTAGGCTGATGTTCAGAGAGCTAGCCACCAGCTGTCTTCTGGGTGGGATCTTCCCAGACACCTGAACGAGCTAGTAGACACCTTGGCCCCCGTGGAACCTTCCAGAGTGAGTTGCTATGGGACCAGCTCATCAGCCAGAAACTAACCACACAGTGAGGAGTGACACACACAGTAGAGAATCAAGAAACAATCCCTGTACATACAGAGAGCACCTTCTGGGTCTGGAGAGCCTTACCATGTAACTTTTACAAAGTTCTATGAACTTGCCCATGACAGGTAAGGTTCTTTGTTGTAATGTTTCTCAATGTAAATGTCTGAGAAGAACGCCCTGCACAATGTATCTGTTAGTGGTCTGTCATTTATTTGATGATGTCATGCAGACACCTATCAATACAATCAATGTGTTTCCCTCTTGTTCTGTCCTAATTTCTACCTTCACTTTAATTACACTTCATCTAAACGCCAGTGGAACTGAGTCATAAGCTGTTTGTAAAACACAACTGGAAGCAACCTTGCTTCTTATATAAATCTAAGTGTCCCCCACCAGGGAGGGACACATACGTTCAGTACAGCTGAAGGACACTGTGGGCACCCAGTGGCCACACAGGAAGAGATAAATCCTCCGAGCAGGAGTCTGGGGCTAACATGAAGACCCAGCACTTGGAGGAGAAAATCTTGGCTAGTGTCAAGCCTGTGGGATACACCGGCTACACTGTAAGCCACCCAGCACATGTGTGTCCTGCTATGTGTTCCCCACTGGTGACAAGATAGCCCCTATCCTGGGTCACCTTAGGAATATGCAACTGAGATAAATATGCCTACCATGATAGGCTCACCTATAAAGAGGAACCACTGGACCTTCTCTGGTAGTGGGGAAAAAAAACATGCCCCCCAGAAGACGAACTGGGGACCTTCTGAGCCTACAGACACATGGACACTAGAGGTCAGAGTAAAAAAAATCTATAAAAACTGAAGGTGTTTCCATTTGAAAACAATTTGCAAGCCTAGTGACAATACAGACTCCCGTATCGGCAATCCAAGACTTTTATAACAGTTTTTCTTAAAAATGATACTGATGCTATTAACAACAACAAAAAACATCAACAGACCTCATCCTCTGCAAAATTCTTTCTGCTCAGAAGTCCTGATGTGTCTGCTTGATGAAAACCAAGACACAGGAGACAAGGTATCTGTACCAGACTTCCTTAGGCAAAGACTTCTGTCTCAAAGGACACAAACCCTGTCCTAGGATTGCTAAGTCCCAGAAGAATATTCCCAGGCATGCAGTTCAGAGGCAGGTACCACACATCATGTACTTTAGCAAGAGCAGCAGTACCCTGTGTGGTCATAGGGGACTGGCTGTCTTACCTTATCAACTTTGACCCTATTCCTCTCTCAGTTTTGATGTGAAATTGTAGTAAAAACAGAGTAACTAACACAAATCAGATAACATAAGAATACAGAATCCTAAAGGGACATGGGCAGCGCTGTCATAGGTGTGTGTAGAGAACTCTAGAAAACTGCCAACAACAACAGCTAACTGTGGACAGGGCAGGCATGGCAGGAAGACCCAGCCTGGGAGGAAAGTGCCATAGATCAGCGGATATTGCATGGCAGGGTTGGAACCCTGGAGAAGGAGGAGTAAATAAAACAACCTCAGCAGGAAGGAGAATGCAGCCCCAATTGTAAGGATCTAGACATGATGGACATGACATATGAGTCAAAAGCAGGAGGTGGCTCTTCCTCAGCACCAGGTGACCCAGGAACTCAGCACAGTGACCACACATCCAGCTAGAAGCAGCCTGGAAGAATATCCATTGAACACATTTCCTGGGAAAAACAGATGAAAAACACTTCAAGTCTGTCTCGGCTGTGGTGTAACTGGGAGTGGAGAAGATGCTAGCTGTGTTTCATTGTCTATTCTGGTGTCTACCTCAGAACCAAGAAGTCCTGGCCCTTCTGCAGAAGGGGCTGAGTTCCAACCACCAGGTTAGGCTGGGCAAAAGCACAAACTCTCCAGGGCCTCCATAATTGCTGACTGCCTCCTCTACCCACTTTACAGATGCACAGGATTCAAAGGGAGGGAACATCACCTTTCTGAAGTTAAAACATCTACGTTACAGAGAACCAGGCTGTGCATAAACTGTCCACGGTCCCAGAACCACACTGAAGGTGCTTTCCTTAAAGTGATCTATGGGCTCTTGACCCTGGATGTCTTTTTACACAAGGCAAGCCAGACTGCCCTCTCCCAGATTTCTCCAAGTGATTTTATCTTTCCAGACCCTCCTCCTTCTATTGCCATGAGCTTTTGGGTACTTAACCCTGAATACTCTAAAGCACAGAGAGAGGAACTTAGTGCAGTGACCACGCATCCAAGCTAGAAGCAGCCTGGAAGAATATCCACTGAACATGTTTCCTGGGGAAAACAGACTGCAATATTTTCAAGTCTGTCTTGGTTGTGATGTAACTGACAGCGGAGGAAGATGCTAGCTGTGTTCATTTTCTACTCTGATGTCTACCTCAGAACCAAGAGGTGCCACAGCGTATCACAGCATTCTGTAAGGGTCCTTTGTGGAGCACTTAAGTCACGTGAAACAAAACTTTAGTTTATTACAAAAACCCTTAAAACAAAATAAACCAGGTGGAGTAATGCTTGTCATAGAATCGAAGCACTCATGAGACTGAGGCAGGAGGATTGCTGCAAATTCAGTCAACCTGCATTATACAGTGAATTCAGGGCCAGTATAGGTTACAAAGCAAAACCCTACTTTCAAAAGGAGGCAAAAAGTAGCATAATAGTTTCTCTAATTTTGTATCTACTAAGTGCTATATATATACACATGCACATGATCTGTATCATTATTTATGCTATATGTGTATACAATGTGTATGTTTTATATATAGTATCCTTGGTATCTATTTTTCACATTTAAAATAACATTAACTCTTGAGATAAGTATGTTGCCATAGGCACACACAAGGACTTTTATTCTGGAATATTATTTTAAGGTTTGCTACATTTGTTTGTGCTGTGGGACATTTGTTTAATGATGCAAAGATTTGTTGCATTCTTTTAACTCAGTGAAGCCATGTTACTGTGTTTATCTAAAAGATCTGATTGGTTTAATAAAGAGATGAATGGCCAATAGTAAGGCAAGAAAAGGACAGGAAGGGCTGGCAGACAGAGTAAGTAGGAAAAAAAAGAGGAAACAAAGCAAGAGAGATCAAGGAGGAACAAACAAGAGGACATCAGGGGCCAGCAAGCCACAGAGTAAGAAATAATGAAAGGTACACAGAAAAAGAGAAAGGGAAAAGCCCAGAGGCAAAAGATAGACGGGATAATTTAAGAAAAGCTGGCTAGAAACAAGCCAAGTTAAAATCGGGCATTAATAAGAATAAGGCTCCATGTGATTTATCTGGGAGCTGGGTGGCAGGCCCCCCAAAAGAGCCAAAGAACAACATAAAACAATAACAGACTTTAGCAGTGATACTGTGCCACATTGACTATGGCAATATTCAAACTCAATACAATGTAACATGACTTGTAAGTGTGTGTGAGCGTAGTCTGCTAAGAGCAGAAGGCTACTATGGCTTTCACCCCACGACCAGGCAACACCCAGATGGGACACCCAACAATGGTGCCTACAGTAAACAGGACCTGATAATGTTACATGGATAAAGCACTGTTCCTCTCTAAAGGAATCTCATTCTGCTTCATTTTCCTGACCCACAAGTGCCCCCTCCACCCCTGTCCCCTTATGGACAACCCCAGCAAAGGCAGATGTGCATTCCCGTACACCACCATCAGAAGTCCAGCCTGCTTCCTGTCTGCCCCAGTGCACTCTGTACTCACACCTACCTGCCATGCTACATCCAAGGGCTCTCCTGATGACAAAGACAGGATTCCTTCTGACAGATTATATTTTGTCAACCTGTGATGCATTACCTCTTTTACGTGGGTGTGGAACGACACAGACATGTCCAGCAGGATCTTCCGCTGTTCAACTCGCCGAACAAAGTCTTGTATCCGGTCTTCAAGTTGATGAGCAGCCTGGTAAATCTCTTCAGGGTCACATTCCCCGGTCTGCGCCAGCTGCTCCGCTGCTTCTAACAACTTGTCTGCATTTGTGTATGTGTTCTGCACAGGAGAATACCCAGAGGAACAGAAGGTGAGCATTCAGCAAGCCAGCCCGCATGGGAGCCATAACACCCAGCAACACAGAGCCTATCAGCAGCATTTCCGATCATTCACTTAGCAAAGACTTCAGGAGGCCCACACATCCCTATCAGCAGCCCTTTCTGATGCCAAGCAGACTATTAAACACTGGCCAGAATGGCTCATGACTCAGAAAGGGCTTTTAGATTTTTGCTAAGGTGGAGTCAGGAAATGCCCCATGGCCACAAGTGCCTGCTTCACTTTTTTTCTCTCGTTTTCATGACAGAGTAACAGTGTTTTCTCTTCCCTGCTTCACAGTACACAGGTTCAGAAACAAAAGTGAATTGCAGAGGCTATATATTGATCGGAGTAGAAATGCCGACGTGAAGTGTAAACACCTGTGCAGTGCTCTCCGAAGACTGCTCTTCAATTCCTGATAAGCTCGTGGCTCTGGTTGGGTTCCTGACCTGCACAGATAACCTACAGCCTGGAACTGTTCCTGGAAATTGCTCAAAAGCGGCATCGCCAATGAGAGGAGGAGATGAGACTAACTGGAGGCCTTCAGTGGAAGCAGAGCAGCCTGCCCTCCGGGAGGACCAGAAATCCAGCCTGGGGCTCTGCTGAGACATCAATTGGCTCATTCAGCCTTCTCCTCAAACTCCTAGAGCTGAGCAAGGTGGGTGTCTCACTGAGCAGGGTGGAGGGTGGTTCAAAGTATGACAAAGGTGTCTCTGGAGGGAGAAGCAAGCTCAATCAGGTGATGGGGCTTGGAATAGCATGGGAAGCGAGACTCCAACTAGACAGAGAAGTTGTCTGTTTCAATCTTTTCTGTTGCCAACAACACAATCTCACAGACGGGGTGAGTTATACAAGAAGTTTTATCGCAGCCCATGATTCTGAAGTCCAGGATCTAAGGGCTATGTCTGATGGGCTTCTTGGAGGCAGTCCCGATGTGCTGCAGGGCATTATAGAGATAAGCATGCACATATGTTTCTCCTGGTCCCTCTTTTCTTTATAAAGCCACTAGGATTCAGTCATGGGGGATCTGCCCTGATAGGTGCATCTAACTCTAAGACACCAGCCCGACTCGACTCTGCTCCTACATCACTCTGGGGATTATTTCAACACTCTGGAGAGGCCACACTACACTATACTAAACCACAGCACTCTGTTTCTGGTACCCAAGGCTCCTGTGCATCTTGCAGAGCAAATCAGATTAGTTGATGCCTTTGAGGCATAAGGTAAACTTCTTGTAACTCAACTGTTCAGCGTGTGAAAATCAAAAGAAGATGACCTACTTGACAGGAACAGAATAGTCCCATTCCAGAAGAAGCAAACTGACAGACAGAAGGAGTTAGCAGCCATGGCATGATGAAGCCCAGCAGGGCAGGCACTAAATCTCCAATAGCCAGGTCTAGCACCGTGTGCAGACTATGATAAAAAAAAAATTGGTCCCTGAGGTTTGGCTCCTACTGCTTTGCTTGTCATTACCCATGCAGCTGCTTTGTAGGGCTGCACCCTGACACCAGCAAGTTTCTGGGAATGTATGGCATGGTGCAGCTTTCTGAGGCATGTACAGAAGACATCTCCATTCCTATAGGCCACACTCTGGGCCTCTGGCACCATGAAAAACTTGGTTTTGGACTCTGGGCCTTAGTCAGCTGTATCTGCTGAAGCTGCCTGGGCCTCGTAACTATGTACTTGCAAAATCAGCTTCCACCTGGGGCCAGAAGCACTCACAGTCCTAGGTTTTTCCTAGTTTACTCCTCCAAGCACCTCCAACCTCTGGGTATAACTGAACTCAGGAGTACTCACTATTAGGGTAGTACCTATTTTCTGAATCTGTACTTCATTATGGAAACTAAACCCTAGAGAGGGACTAGCTTTATACGTGGATTTATTACTATTTATTTAGCCTACAGTTTTGGGGATCAGGTGGCCCCACTGGTTTGGCCTCTAATATCATAAGGAAGGGAAGAGATCACATCTTAAAACAGGAAGCTAGGCAGAGTGTGCACCTTTGACTAACTCAGAGACCTCACAGAAGGCTTCAGGAGCAACTCTTAGAAAACCCACCTCCTAAACTTGTCAGTACGAGATCCAGACTCCCAGCAACGGTCCTTTGGGTGATATACAACATCGAGATCTATTTGGGGAAGGGGTGCCCGCCAAGTTAGGAGACTAATTACAATAAAGCCGTATCAGTCAGCCGCTTCAGGTACAAGGGGAGCTGGGGTCTGAGTGCAGTTTCCAGCTCAGTCTGCCCAGTGGAAAACAGAGCCCTGGAAATGCGCTTCTGAAAAAAGGAATCCTGCTTTCTCGCTGACTGTCATCACAGCTTTGAAGAAATTTACCTCTCCTGTTTGATAAGTGAATCTACAGCTGACCACACTCCCCAGTAGGAAGGCATTACTGAACTGCTGAGAGCCTTTCTAGGACTCCGTCAGCAGTAAGTGACACTGGAAAAAATATTGATGCTGAAGGAACAGGTGTGTATGGAGTGACACACCACAACCGTTCATTCCTGTCTCATCTGACACTCGAAGAAAATGATGGTTGTGCAAAGAAGGTAAGGGCTTTCCTCAGAACAAACCACAGCAGAAGGGGACAGGACAGAGACAGGAACATCAGCATTGGCTTCTGAAACCCCAGCTGGGCCTTCCTAGCAACAAAGCCATCCTGAGTCTTTCTGCACTGGACTGGATTGGACTGGACTGTCAGGGGTTCCGAATGGTCACTGCTAAGCCATCCATAGCATCAACGCTAGCTTCTGCACTGGACTGGACTGGACTGTCAGCGGTTTCGAATGGTAACCGCTAAGCCATCCATAGCATCAACGCTAGCTTCTGCACTGGACTGGACTGGACTGTCAGTGGTTCCGAATGGTCACTGCTAAGCCATCTGTATCATCAACGCTAGCTTCTGCACTGGACTGGAATGTCAGCAGTTCCGAATGGTAACCGCTAAGCCATCCGTATCATCAGCACTAGCGTTTGAGCAGCCACTCGAAACCCTAAAGAAGACCTGTGACGGGGACAAGTTCACTTCCACCTCCCCTGTGACAAGTCAGTCAGGAGAGCTGTGGCTGCTCAAAGACCCGAGACATGGCGATCTAAAGCTGGCAGACATCAAGGGAGTTGAAGGGACTGGCCTCTTTTCTTCAGCCCGAGAGACCCCTCTTTGAGTCGTTCTTTTCATCCCCATCAGGGAATTAAAGGACATATTCTAAGGGCAGGTCATGGAGCCCAGAGCATTTCCTCTTTCTTGAGAAACAGCCTACATTGTGTAACTGTCAGCATCTGGGACATGCGCAGCTGCAATGCAGAAGCAAATGAGTGGTCCTCCTCCTCCTGCTCTCAGTCACGAGGGCCCAATTCCCACCAACGATGGCAGACTGTAGTTACCATAAATGAGAATGCAAATTTCTAAATAGAAAATGAGTACTGAAAAGCATTTTCTTAATGATTGATGGGGGAGGGCCAAGCCCACTTTGGGTTGTGCCATTTCTGGGCTGCTAGTCCTGGGTCCTATAGAAACCAGGCTAGGCACACCATGGGGAACAAGCCAGTAAGCAGCACCCTTCTATGGCCTTTGCATCTGCTCCTGCCTCCAGGTTCTAGCCCTGCCTGAGTTCTTGTTCTGACTGCCTTCAGTGAAGACTATAATGTGGAAATGTAAGGCAAATAAACCCTGTCCTCCCTCCAGTTGATTTTTGCCATGGTGTTTTATTTCAGCAATATAACTCTAATTAAGACACTAAATACTGTCCCTCATCTGTTAGCATTTAGCCAGAGACACCCGTTATTTTCCCAGGGTGGGTGGGGGTTCAGTAAGGTAAGGAGCATAGAGAATAAATACTGGCAACATCATCTATGTTAGGTCCTATTGCAGCTAGCTAGTGTCAAAGCACTTTCGTAGTTATCATGTGAAAACTTGATGTTTTCAATCATCTAGATGTTCCAGGTAAAGGAATTGGAATTCTGAGCATGTTCTGACATGGATGCCCTCCCTCCGTCCTTCCCTCCCTCCGTATGGAATCTTCCCTTTCTCTATTCCTTCCTGATGTATCCTTACAGTAACCTGGTAAAGAGAGATATTAATGCTATTTCAAAGTAGGGAAAAGGGACTCAGACTAAGGAACTTGCTCAGGTCTGGTGGTTGCGTAGTCAGAAAGGAATTGTCCATCATTGAGTTTTAGGAAATGCGACGAACGGGGAAAGCAGCCTCACGAACCTGCTCTTTTTTCTTCTCTGTGGTCTGAGGGTCTGACTCATGCTGGGCAGCTGGCCCACCACTGACAACAACTCCAACAATGAGGGAAGCTCTTGATTAAAAACAATCTGCCCTGACTTCTCCAGTGTTAACTTTAAAAGACTAAAACACAAAACACCTTATTTAGAGGCTGAATTTATTAATCAGTGCAAGCTTGTTTTATCTGTGAAGAAGTTCAGGTCATACTACAAACGTGGACATGTCGTATGTCCACCTGGACACAGCAGCCTCAGCAAAAACAATGAGCACAATGGGGACACCTGTTAGTCCTCTGAAAATCCAGGAAGAACTTCGGTACATGACAATTTCTTAGACCCTTATCCAGGAAGACAAGGTATTTGTGGCACACACAAAGCTACCCACAGACCTGTTTTGGGAAGAATGCCATGGGGCAGCTGATGACTGCCCGGTGAAGAGCGGAGGAGCGGAAGTACTCACAGAGTGGGACCCAGGGAGCGTCAGGCCCCTGCTGCTCTCAGAACCAGCTGCGGGAACAAGGTTTCTCTGGGCTTTACTCGCCTGCTGTAATCATAGCTTTAAATTTAAAAACACTTAAACTCAGAAAACTACTTAAAGTAGAAGATCAGTCACTGCTCAAGGAGTGGCTACCTTTCCATCAGCCACATGCAAAGCAGCAAATTTAACTGCAAAAAGCAGCACAAGAAAATGCTCTACAACTGTACATGTCACACAGTGCACAACAGCCAGCATGGGCTCACTCAACACCAAAGATGTACTCACAAGCAACACACAAAGATGAGCTTCACAACCATGGCATGGAAGTGCTTGGCTCTGCAAAACTGTAAGCCACAGTGACCTGTGCTTCCTGAGGAGGCCACAGCAGCATCTGAACCAAACACTGAAGCCCAGGGCACCGACATCAAGGGTGGGCACCTGAACAAGTCAGGCTGGGCCTAGGGCTTGCTTTTCTACCTTGTAAGCTCGAGAGGTTCCTTCGGGGTTCCTCCTTCCTAAAACAGAGGAATTGCTCTGCAGAATAGACCTATATTTAGCACATTTTCAGAGAACTGAATCATACACTTTCACTGCTTCCTTTTTTAATCTGCTCAAGCTATTTCAAGCCACGACTCACTAAGTTCCCAAGAAAAGATGCATTAGGCAACTTGCTACTTTAAGATCTCTAGGGGGCTAGAGTGATGGTTTGGCAGATAGGCACAGTGGAATATTAGGATAAATCACTCATCACATTTTGTGATTGTTTTTCATGAATTTTGTTCTCACTTCTTTTGCTTTCTTTTGATCCTTCCCCACTTCTTTTGGGAGGAATTTACTTGGTTTTCTATACCCCTCTCCAAAGTTATAAATTTATTTGAAGTGATTGTTGAATTTTGTTTTTTGGGCTTTATACATTTTGTGGTCATTCAAAAACAGCCAGAAGCCTGCATAAGGCCTCTTGCTGTCCTCAGGCCTCATCCAGCATGCTGCTCAGCACACATTTCTGCCCTTTGTGTCCAAGTGAACTGGCTGGCTCTTCAGCTTGGTTTGGATTTATCTTTTGCTCAGACAGTAATCCTCTAATCTACAGAATCTACAGATGTATTTACTGATCCCTTCGCTGACTGCTGATAGCATCCTTGTCTAGATACTTTTTACCCATTTAGTCAATTCACTCAAGCAGGTAGCTGCTGAACAGACAGACACATGTGAGACACTGCTGTAGGTGAGCATTATAGGGAAGCGAGCAGAACATGTCTGTTCTCACAGGCTTCAGTTCCAGGGGCATCTACTAATACTCTTAAGTCAATGCTTTTGGTTTTCTGATAAGCACTTGACTGGGAAATCCCAATCTCAGTGTTCACTTCATTCCCCTAAGGAACAGCAATTCAGACAGGTGCGGAACCCAAGGTTCAAGCATCTTTGTATCAGGACAGCAGCTCCAGACTCCAGCATCTGTGGCTGCTGAAGAAACCACTGTCTTTCTAAAAGTCCTTCTCATGGATGCCATTTTCCACTTCTTGCCTGTAAGATTTAGTGATATTCTACAGTTGCCTAATCTGTCCGAATCGGGATTTGTATGACCTAGATGGCTTCTTTTGTCTGGGGTGGGGTTGTTTGTTTGAGACAGGGTCTCTCTCTGTGCAGCCTTGGCTAACCTGGAACTTATGCTGTAGATCAGCCTGGTTCCAAACTTACAGAGTCTCCTTGCCTAAAAGCATGCACGTCCTACTCCTGGCTCAGATGACTTCTGTTGAAGGCAGCCAGCGTCCCTCCACTTCCTTAGGATGTCTGTGATGCTTCTGTAAACTTTTCAGATCATAGCAGCCTACTGCCTGGCGGCATCACAGCCTCATTCGCTCTCCACAAGTCCTGTGCTCTGAGCACCCTCTGCTCCTGGTGCTGGCTTCCCAAGCACACAATTAACACAACTAGAAACGGACAAGCTGAATGCCAGGCCTGTTACTGCAGAAATCCCAGAAGAGTTATTGTTCTTCAACTGTGAAGTGAAAGCCACAAACTAGCCTAATAAATACGAAAAAAATCCTCAAAGACAAACTAGTTTCAAAACCATACAATTCATACAGGGGTTAACTGACTAACTCTTTTCTACCTAGATGATGGTCGCCTCATTGTGAATTTAACCCCACCATAACAACCTCGCACACCTAGCAAAGGTTAAGTGGCCTCAGGTTTGCTGAAACTGTGACTTCCAACCCAGCCACCGGGGTGTTCAGGGCGCTCTGTACCTGTGCGACTTCCTCGAAGTCCTCATGTCGTTTCTGCAATGCTCTGGCTCGGTGAAGGGATTTGCCCACGCCTGTGTGTTTGCTCAGAAATGCTTCTCCATGGTTCTCAATCCAATCCAGCACCTGCAAAGAAAATGGTCACATGGGCCATAAACATGGTGTCCACCTTGCTCACCGGTTAGGCATATCTAGGAAAGGCTCGCTCCTTTGTCAAAATTCTGCAGCAAACATGAAGCAAAGCAAGTTCAGAGGAAATGCCTGAATACTAATTTAATTCACTTTGCAATTACATCTTACTTCAGCTTCTCCACCAGGACCATAAATAGCTTTTATATTAAAAGTACAAATTGTCCTACCATGAACACTGCATATAATAATGATTAAATTAACTCCCACCTTATCAGAGGCATGACAGAGCTACCAGCTCAATGGGTTTGTGTGAGAGGGCAGATATGGCACTATGCTGGACCAGTTCACATTTTTAAATGGTTCAAAGCCTCATAGCTCAGGTGATTCAAGCTTAACTATGCACCTAAATGTTTTGTTTGTCTGTTTTTAGGAGACTCCAAACACAGAAGAAAAGACAGCACTGCCATGCTGCAGTCCTGGACTCAGAGGATAATTCCTCGGGTAAACTGTGAGGTGTTAAGGCATTGGAGTGCAAGCTGTGTTTGTTCCTCATGGCTGGGATTTAGCAGCACAGTTCACACACGTGAGAAATCACACAACGTTAACACCATCTAACAGTGTTTACGTCAAATGCACACTCATCAGTCTCTGGTGGAGTGGCAGAAAAACAAGCAAGTGATCTCTTTTCAAACGTCCAGCTAAAACATTACAAATACATCACACACGTTTGTTAGTGTGCTGTTAAAAAATGGGCAGTCTATGTTGTACATATTTGTGACTGGTATTGTCAAATTCTGTTGGGTTACTGTAACAAAATACCTCGGACTGGATAATTTATATGTGACAGAAATGTCTACTCATAGCTCTGGAAACTGGAAAGTTTAAGGTTAAGGTGCTAACGTCTAGTGAGGACCTATTCCTCACAGAATGTGGCTTCCAGGGTCCTCACACAGCACAGGGGTCAAACGGAATCTCTCAAGCTCCTTTTCTAAAGGCATTGATCTCACTCGTGAGAGTCAAGTCTTGGTGGCCTAAGCACTCCTAGAGGACCTGCACAGTGACCTCACTGCACTGAACATGACATTTCCACATGGGCTTGTAGGGAACACAAGCACTCGGGTCAGACGACAGCAGGTGCCGAAGTACACAACTCTAAATGATCTGGGATGGAAAAAGAAGTAGGGCAGATTCAGCCAAGTCAGTGATTTGGGAACCTCTACTAATGCCAAGATAAGTCAGGCTTAACTGCTGGTCCACAACGGCTTTGTGCTAGAACTCTCAACCAAACTGACAGATATCTAGAAAATTAGTCAGTGGATGTATAATACCAATCTGTGTCCACCGTTCCACACCTGAGGGCCTAAGCTTCCTTTCTGCACAGCAAAGTTCTGTCCCACATAAATCAGATAGTGAGCTTTAACAAACCTCCAAGGCCCTGTAAAAACTGCTCTGGAATTGTGAGCAGCCGTGAGCAGAGGTGAGTTGTGGGAATTGTGAGCGCCATGAGCAGAGGTAGGTTGGGGGAATTGTGAGCAGCTGTGAGCAGAGGTGAGTTGTGGGAATTGTGAGCAGCTGTGAGCAGAGGTGAGTTGTGGGAATTGTGAGCAGCCATGAGCAGAGATGGGTTGTGGGAATTGTGAGCAGCTGTGAGCAGAGGTGAGTTGTGGGAATTTTGAGTGCCATGAACAGAGGTAGGTTGGGGGAATTGTGAGCAGCCGTGAGCAGAGGTGGGTAGTGGGAATTGTGAGCAGATGTGAGCAGAGGTGGGTAGTGGGAATTGTGAGCAGCTGTGAGCAGAGGTGAGTTGTGGGAATTGTGAGCAGCNNNAATTGTGAGCAGCCGTGAGCAGAGGTGTGTAGTGGGAATTGTGAGCAGATGTGAGCAGAGGTGGGTTGTGGGAATTGTGAGCACCATGAGCAGAGGTGTTTAGTGGGAATTGTGAGCAGCTGTGAGCAGAGGTGGATTGTGGGAATTGTGAGCACCATGAGCAGAGGTAGGTTGTGGAAATTGTGAGCGCCATGAGCAGAGGTGGGTTGTGGGAATTGTGAGCAGCTGTGAGCAGAGGTGAGTTGTGGGAATTGTGAGTGCCATGAGCAGAGGTGGGTTGTCGGAATTGTGAGCAGCTGTGAACAGAGGTGGGCTGGGGTTGCGGAATGGACAGCAAGCCTGGCAGGGGTGCTCAGGTCAGGGCTGTGCGCTCCTCTCATTCTTGGTCATGCAGTTCATTTCTGATCCCTTCCTGTCCCATCAACACTGACAGTCACCTGACCATCATCCTTGCTCACTGGACCCATCTTGCATGCTATCAGTGTGGTCTAACTCATCAACTGGTTCTGCCAATTATCCCTCTGAAGCACACTTCTTTGACACCTGCCCATCTCTACATCTAAGTGCTGGGAGGAAGTTTCCATACTTTATTTCAGCTTCAGTGTCCCTCCCTGTGAGCACTGATGATCACATCAGTTGAGAATTCAAATGTGTCCACACAAATGACTGCAGCATCCACAAGGCAGCTGCACAGCATCCACAAGGCAGCTGCACAGCACACCTGAGCACCTGGTCTGTTGCCATCTAGGTTAGACTCTTTGATGGCACAGGCTGGAAATACTCCCCTGCATCTGAGCTGCTGTTCTCCGCACAGACAGAACTGCACTCCCCACCTGCGCCCAGTAGAACTGGGGCTGTGGAAGAGACCCTAGAGAGCATGTCTCTACTTAATGACTGTCTCAGAGAACATGCCCAACACCACACAAAAGTGTAACGTTCACCATGAGGCCCTCAGCTGCTGGACAGAAGTTCACTGAGACGTACAGACTTTGGTTCTAGTTTATTTTCAGTGTGTGATTTTTCATTTGTAAGTTATTTATAATAGTTTTAATAAGTTTTGTTTGTAAGTTATTTATAATAGTTTTAATAAACAAAAAGAAGAAATATTTAACTTGAAAAGGATTTAGAATCATAAAAGTATCATCGAAGCTCCAGTCTATCACTTATCTGTAAGATCTCGGAGGGATAGAAGGGGAAGAAGACTTAAAACATTTCTGTAGTATTTCCTATATATTCCTTTACTTAAAAACAACAAAAACCCTGGGCCATCAGAAAGCCACAAGCCTGACGATTACTGTCACCTTCCAGAGCCTTGAAGGCAGGCATGGCTTTCCAATGTGGAAGACAAAAAAAAAGTTTGCTAGAGAGCTAGAGGGAGCAACTCACTGTGTTTTAAATTTTTATATTTTTAAGACTAAGAGAAATATTTCAGGAAACAGCTTGGAAATGCTGTTGTGAGTGGACCACACAGGACAATAGCAGCCATGTTTCCTTTAGCAACAGGTCTTTCAAACAAAAGTGTAAAAACACTGATGTCCCTGTGTCTCGAACAAACACAAAGCAACTTGTACTTGCGATGTACAAGTCCCACACATTTAGTAAACACAGCCCACAGCTATGGAGTCCTGCTAAAGTTTCTGAGTCTCCCATGAGGCTACTGAATCATTAGTAAGCCTGGGTGGCTTTTTCTTTTTGACAAGGGGATCTCAGATTAATATATTTCTGGAAGGAACACCATCTGAAAGACATGCATACAAACCCTTCAATTTTAAGTACAAAAAGACTAGCAAGTCAGGGAACTTTATCACCTCAGTCCAGCCAGCCATCTCTGACTACAGTTGTACCCAATGGTTGTCAACAAATGAGGCTGGTTTGGGTTTGCCCTCACCCCAAGCTAAAGAAAAATTCAAAAGTATTTATTTTATTTTTACTTTTTCCTCAGCTACCTGGCTCAGAAGCAGAACAAAATATCTAGGAGGCCTATACCATCTTTCTCTATGCAGAAGGCAGGCTGTGGTCATCTTTCCTGCCAACTGGTGACCTCTAATGGACACAAATAAAAATCCTAAGGTCAAGGCCCTGAAAACATTAAAGCATCACTTAGACAAAAGCCAAATGTGCAGCAAACTGCTAATGGTTTAACCTGACTCTTTCTGTAATGAAAAGGAAATCACTGAATAATGACAAGCTTATCATTATTGACTATGATTATGGCAAGTGCACTTAAACGAACTAATAGCCATCTTGTCATCTGAGCACCTGCTGTCGAAGCAAGCCTGGCACACTGCTGTGCATACAGTAAGCACTGGCTCTTCCAGCACACTACAAGGAGGGACAGTTGTCATTCTCATTTAACAGAGGCAGAGGGTTTTGGCAATTTTGTGGTGGCGGCCCTAGAAGTCAGTCTCCCAGCACTTTTCCTAAGCTTTGGTTCTGGCCTCTTCTTGGCCGGCACAGCTGACAGGCAGATGCTGTAGCCGGCTGGAAGGAGAACTGAGCTCCGCACTGGGACAGTTCAGACTGCAGGGAAGAAATGGCACTGCCAAAGCCGATGCCCGAACTGGGTTAGGGCCAATGAGCAAGCACTCAGGGCAAGCCCCTGACACTTCTCTCTGTGTTCAGGGGCCAGGGTTCTGGCATACCCCATCTGTGAAACAGTTTTCTGCAAGAAGGTTCCACTACCTAATTTCTACCAGGCTTGTGGATTCATATCTCCCAGTGATTATTACTTTATGAACTTGTGGACAAATACTAAAACCTTGTCAAAGAGAGCAATCCTCACAGACCCTTCCTTGTGTGCATGGTTTTAGAAACACTCTGGCATCTGAGGACTGGGGGTGTCCAGACTCCAACACAAGTGCTACGTATCGCATGCTTTAGTCTTTCTAAACTTTTAAATTATGGGCACTAAATCCCTACTTACTCCCCGAGGTGCAGCAGGTGCAGATGTTCATCATTGCCCACTGTAAGCTAGAAGCAAGGTTCCAAGAGGTTACCTCAAGAGAAAAACTGAAATGTAGGATCGGCATAGTATATGGTCTTAGACATGACCATGCTGTATGACAGGGTGCAAAGTCTATTTGGAAACTGTAGCAGTGTTTTGTTTTGTTTTGTAAACTGGATTTCCATCTCTAGAAATGATACTTCTACAATCTAGGCAAGAACCCAAAGAACATCCAGATAAAAACACATAAAAACTTATTCACGGGGCTGGAGAGATGGCTCAGTAGCTAAGAGCACTGGCTGTTTTTCCAGAGGACCTGGGCTCAATTTCCAGCACCTACATGGCAGTTCACAACTGCCTGTAACTCCTCTCCCAGGGGATCCAACATCCTCATACACACATACATGCAGGGAAAACCACCAATGTACATAAAACACAAATAAATTATAAAACGAAGACTTAGCCACTTCAGCAATGTGTATGCGTGTATGCCCGTGCATGCAAGCGCATATGTGTGTTTAGCTGGGGACAGACCCAGAGCCTTCCCTATGCTAGGTAGAGAACACCACCAGTGGGCTCTACTCCTACCCTTCGGCAACTCTTTAAAAGATACAATGTATAGTTAGTAGATGTTTTCTTTTGTGAGAAAGGTTTTCACTATGTAGTCCAAATTGTCCTCAAACTCACCGTTTATCTGCAGGCTTGCCTTAAACTAACTGGTGACAATCATCCACCTCAATATGCCAAGCTAACAGTATTTTCTGTCCTATTAATGGATCCTCCTAAGTCACATGTTATGGACAAAATAAATAAAGGCAGCATATAATTTTGTCCTAACTGTGCATGGTCTTGTGGCCTTGGGAGGTGCTGGAATATACAGACCAGGGAAGGTTAGCTAAAGTGGGGACTCTACACAGCTATGGGTAAGTTGTCATCCACGGTGGGGTGAGAATTTCTGGCTGTGCAGTTGGCTTTGGGGTCCCATGCTCTGTAAGTACAAGAAACTCACTGGTTCTCCAAGGTGGAGTTTGGTGTGAGTCATACTTTGGGCTGTTGTTGGTGTCCTATCTAGACAGGAGTTCACGTCTGTTTCTATTGCCCCAGGGAAAATGCTCAGACAACACACACACACACA
>LOJH01011053.1:23254-45939 GCA_001685095.1 Ellobius talpinus
ACACACACACACACACACACACACACACACACACACACACACACACACGACCTCTGTACCTCTCAGAGCACAGATGAGAAGGGAAGAGGAAGTGTAGATGAGAAGAATCTAGAATGGACCAGATTTGCTCAATCATTTAAAAAAGGTTTTCTGATTTTTTTTTTTCTTTTTTCCCCTGACAGGGTTTCACTATGTTGTCTAGGCCAGTCTTTATCTCCTGGGCTTAAGTGGTCCTCTTACCCCAGATTCAAGTAGCTTCTACCTTTAGTGTACACGTGAGCCTGACTTCCTGTCTATGATAGTACATCATAAACATGGAAGGAGCTCTTCCAGGAGGTAATTCCAGGAGGATGCTCACACAGGAGGCTGCCAGGAGCAAATGAAGGCTTTTGAGGGAGCAGTCTCCCTGCCTGATGAACATCGGTGTGGCCTGCCTCCTGAAAGCAGATATACAGGGCTATGTATCTCACTGTGTTGGATAACTGAATCCTGACAATCTAAGAGCTGGGCAAACTGGGCGGATGAGGCAGAAAACCAAGTGTGAGAGCATCCTGCTCTGGACAATTTCCATGACAGCTAACAGGGCAGCAAACACCATTAGCTTTCCATAAAAATGGAAGCGTAGGCTTAAATTACTTACTGCCAAGAAGACAATTATTCACCATTTAATGCAAATAAACATTCCATGAGGGCTACTTGACAGGAAACAGGAGATGGAAATGTGGATTACATGATTGTCAGGAAGGAGAGCAAAGGTCTTATTCAAGCTATCAATGCCAAAGGTAAGGGTGGCAGCAGCTAGGATGCCTGTGCTGGGTAAGCCTGCAACAACAGAGTCCACTCACTCCCCATGCCGTCCTTTGAGTGGAATCTACGGCCCAGGCCAACTCCACTTGACCACGCCCCTTCCTACCATTCCACACTGCTTCTGTACAGAAATTATGGGAAATTAACCACTAAGCCAAACTCTCCAGCCATTCCCCTGTGACCCAATTCCCTGGGAGCCTGCAATAGTCTAGCCAATGCTCCTGCAAGGACTTTCTTCTAGGAGGGCTGCTGGCAGGAAACCATCATCGTTCAGTGTCTACATTGAGAAGGTTCTGTATTTCTCCTGCACAATAGCAGCTGAAGCTTTTCTATTCCCCCAAACAAAATGTGTGGGATCGCTAGCTGGCTCATTATATTCTTGTAGATTATTCTCAACTGTACAAATCTGTCTTCCGCTGATACCTTTCTAAAATGCTGCCCTGGTTTGTTTTGCGCATTTCGCCTCAGCTTACCACCTTGCTTTATATGACAAAACCTTCTGTCACCCATCTCCTGAGCTCCAGAGAAGCAGTTTTTGGTTTTCTATCCTACTATTAACACATTTGTTTTGATTACTTTTTCTGACTTTTAGCTTTGGTATCACAAGTCAAACCTACAGGGAGATCTCCTGTTTTCATTTATAGGTTCAAACCATTACAAGTCAACAAGAAATGGTCCCCTTAGTGGCAATATCTGTTTCTGTGGGATGTTAATAGGAGTATTGGTATGTGATATTCCACCTAATATTCTGTATATGCTGGCTTAAACACATGAGCTCAGAATATGGTTACTGCCCACATAATATGTGCTGTTTTCAAATTCAGGTACATTAAGTACTTGGTACCAGACCAGACAGCTGGACCCTGAAGCTCTTCTAAAGGACTTCCTTCGCAGTGCCTTCCCCAACCTAGAAAGGTCCAGCCATTACTCTCATAAGACCAGGGTCTCAAATAGCCAGGGAAAGAGACCACCCTGCTGCTGCTTCCTGGGGGAGAAGAGCGGCCCCCGTTAGAAATGGCATTGGCTCCTAATTGTGTCACCAAATGAGATCCAAGGGGTATGAGATGTACTTAATCTATTAACTGTCCTGGCTTGCAAGCATTTTTGAACAATTCAGATGAAGGAGAATTTGGGCCTTCACCTTGTGCTACTCATCCCCTCACAAGGCCTCTAGGAGGCCACCTCAACCCTTCTTATCCCCTACTTCTTCCCCTGATTAAGAATAAAAGATAATAAAATACCAGAATGCACATGGCTGAGTCATTTTATATATGTGATCTCCAGAGAACTCAAAATCACCAAAAGAAACTGAGCATGGTAGATGAGGAGTATAAACCATAGAACTGTTGTCAGCATTGCGACCCCACCAGATTAGCACTGAACCATGTCTACAAGGAGAATCTTCTGTCTGTCAAAACACTGTCTGCAGTATGACTCTCCAAAGTCCCAGTCCACCAAGCAGAAACCCACTTGACTCTCAGGTGGCTCCCGGAAATCTGACAGCCCTGAACCTGCCTGTTCTGTGCACAGGGACACAATGATGTCCAAAAGGAGAGAGGTCTGACCCCAGGACAACCGCTGGGGTTGGGTTCAGGCCAACCTTTAATATGCTAGCACTGCAGATACACAGACATCTTCAGACCCAGGACTTGTACACAGTTTACACTGGTTACAGGGCAAGAGCCTGAGTTAATCATCATCATAGCTACGTCAGGCTTTGCATGCTCCCCCAGTCTGGTGTTCTTCTGCCGCAGGCTGAGGACTCCAATACCCTGTTTTCTACCACCAAAGTCACACAAAAAAGATGCTGATTATTCAGAAACAGCCATAACAGTCCACTTGACACCTACTAAACACCTACTATGTACCACTGGTGGCACTCCCTACCTTAGAGAAACAGTAGCCATATTTAAAAAAATAAAACAGTACTCTCACAAGCCAACAAAACTGAAGGAGTGGATAGAACAGTAACACTCACCCCAGGTGTCAGCACAGTAGAGTAGCCAAGAGCCACCTGGTAGTATCAGGCCATAGTCAGAAACCAGAGCCCCCACCCTCACTGGATGGGAACCAGGGCTAGCTAGCTCTCTGCAAAGGGCATGCATGGGTACCCACCTGCTGAACATCCTGCTGGAAGACACAGAGCTGCAGCCTCTGATGGAGCCGCACCTTGCGGTGCTGCCAGATGTTCTCGAGTTGGCGCTGGTGGTGCAGCACCTCGTGGATGACATCCAGGACATGGTGCACAGCCTTGGAGTAGTTAGCGGAGGCTGTAAGGGAATCAGAGCTGCCAGGAGTCAGGGGACGCTGGAGCTTATCAAGGAGAGACTTCCCATCCTGGCTGACCTGTTCACAACACATGGGAGAGATTATTCAGCATACATGCTTTGCCCAGACTGCACACAGACCCTGTGATCAGGTGCCCACATACAGCCACATGCAACCATAGGTAAATAAAACAAAATGTAAAACCATTCAATTATCCAATGACATCAAACACCAAGTTAAAATAAACTTTCCATAGGATAAAGATAGAGAAACTGCTCTCAATCAGCCCACGTAACACAAGTCAACTAGTCCACTTGCTTTGCTAGGGTAACTGTGAACCGAAGCTTAAAGTAAGAATTTTCTCGAGTTGTTATGAGCAAATACAACACATCATCACAATACTGATACCAGAGATTAACTACCATCAGGTAAAAAGTAAACTTTCTGATGAACCCAAAAAGCAATTCTATTTTACGAAATTGAAACAAATCTAAAAATGCCACTCTATTTGATCTACTAACTTTAAAGAAGTAATTCTGATTTGAATGCCACCACAGTGTTATACTGTGGTGTCTAATTATCAAATTACAATTAAATCAAAGCATTTAGACTATCCACAGAAATCAGGGTGAGTAGATGTGGAAAAGAAAATAAGCAGTATGTGGTTTTCCAATTTGGGATTCTTCAAATTATGAATAATCATGCCAGAGGCAGCACGAAAAAAAAGTCACCTGTTGAGACAACTTGGGGAGTGTGCATGGAACACAGGGACAGAGGACCACAAGGAACCCTCTGGAGACCTTCCTTCCTGCTCAACACTCCCAAACCCGAACCCCACTCGGAGTTCTGTTAAGGGAACTAACAACAGCCTAGATTCCAACTGACTTTGGAACACCGTGGACCTTGGAACAGACAGCTCACCCAGGGCCTGCACAGCACAGGGCTGCACCAGAGAGCTCTGGAACCAGCTCTCCTCTGGTCCGCCAGCACTGCAGCTCTGCAACAATGTAACACAGTGGCTTTCAACCCTGCAACAATGTAACACAGTAGCTTTCCCCAGGCCAGCAACAATGTAACACAGTGGCATACCAGACCCGCAACAATGTAACACAGCATTTTCCAGGCCGGCAACAATGTAACACAGTGGCTTTCCAGGGCTGCAACAATGTAGCACAGCATTTTCCAGGCCAGCACTGCTGCCTCTATCGGAACTGTGAACTGTTCTTAAAAAAGTTTGGGAGTCTGCAACTCATTTGACACAACCGTATAGCAAAACTTAAAGGACAGGGACCAGGTAACAAAGAACCTTGTTAACCAGAGATAGTGCCAGCTGAAACAAAATGGGGTAAGACCAGCCAGGAGTTCTGCTGCCCTGGAAGTCTCTGGGAGGCAATCTGTCTGCCGCTCATGGGTTTCTTATGACAGACTGGGAGGCTGGGCAGTCATTTAAGAATGGGTTGGCACACAGTGAAAAACTGCCCTTTCCCCTTTTGTGTCCCCCTATAGTACCGCTGATTGTTCCAGGAACATGATGACCATGTTCACAGAGCAAAGGGCACTCACTACCTTTTGAGAGCCACTCAGCACTCAGAACACCACCTCCCTCGTCAGTTCCTTCTCAGGATACACTTCCCTGATGGACCTATTCTCCAGTGCCATCTTTTGTGGCCGTATGCACATCGGGTTCACATGTGTGGCCAGTCCGAATGCTGAATCTCTTCCAGTGCAGATGCAGGTACTTAGGTGTTTATAAACTGAAATATGCTTGATCATCAATCACCTTTCTATTGTGCCTAGCCAGCATATACACTGCTTATGGACATTTAAATTATACACGGAAGATTAGAGTCCACACACTTTATTTCAGGTCAGTCAGTAGCATTGTTTCCACTATGCCCTAGGGCGTGTCATCTCTTGGGACTCAATAGCTGCTCAAAATTACTGACTTCTCACTGAACTGGTGCTGGAAAGAATTCCTAAGCTCCAGCTTGACCCCGGCAGCAGTAGCTTCAGCAAGAACCCTGAGGCTGGGCCCCTTCCTCCCCACTGGAAAGGATAGCACAGAGCTCCTGAAGCAAGTCAAGCCACGGCAATTCTACTTCAGTTAGTTGTCACACATTCGATGCTTAAAAAGTGTTATTTAAGCACATTAGACAACATCACATCATGTCTATTTCAATAACTTTAATCAAAATTTCCATTGTTTTGGAAATATAGTAACAAATGAAAAATGCACTTCAAGTCTTATAAATAATGCGGCTGTGACATATGGAAATATTTTAAATGGTGCATAATAATCAGAAGAAAATCAATGATGGAAAGTAGTCACATGTGCGGCAACAACACAGACAAACAAAACAAAAACAATACATTTTAAATATTTAAAGAAGTAATGTGAAGTTGATGTCATTCAGTGAGTGGTGTTGTCTGAATATCATTAATTACAGGAGCAAGTGACACTTAAGCTCTTTCTAGGAGCCCCCCAGGGGCTCCAGCCCTGCTGTACAAGGCAAACCAGGTGCAGAAAGAAAGTCAGACTTTTTTTTAATCAAAGAGCAAGATTTTCCACAGTTGTTTAAAGATCAAACTGGCTCAGTTTCTGGTCTGTTCTTTGTTTCCCTTGGAATATGAGGCCATGGGACCTGATGGGCAATCAAATCATGTTTTATAAAGAACATTCTATTAATATATACATGAACAAATATGTTTTAATACCGACATGAATTGGGAAGATGCAAGCACTGACAAAAGCAAATTGTAACTAAAGAAAAATTTAAACTTACTATATATCAAAGATGTGCATGTTCCTAACAGTTAGGGGGAAATTTGTATAAAATTTCCCTGGTATACTTCCTGAGTAGCTCCCATTGACTAAGAGAGCACACTTTATTATGTGGATCCCAGTGAGCTGCCCTAAACACACAACCCAGAGACCTTCTGGAGCTGGCCTAGCCTAGTTCTAAGCACTTCGTTCTCTGCATTTCTCGGCAAGCCAGATTCTGAACTGAGAGCCCTAAAGGAAGAAGTTTCACTTGCCCAAAGAGGACACACCTGGACTTCACTGCTCAAGGCTGTAAGACCAACAATGAGCCAAAGAAAGAGCAAACAAATACTATCCTGAGAACCGTCAGTGAGGTTTGAAGGGATGGTGTTGATCCACAAGTATTAAGAAGTGACAGTCCAGAGACAAGGAAAAAATGGGCAAAATACACAAAACCACTCAACCTAGCCTAAAACACTGGCCCTGCTTCACAGCTTTGTGAGACTAAAGCACCATCTGCAGGCAGTCAGGACTACCAGCATCTTCTTTGATTCTCTAAAAAGTCTGCCATGGGCACGACTTAACTGATCTTTCCATCCGACTCTGACACACACAGGAGTAACATAGGCATGGACCAACTAAGACAAAGGAAAGCAGGCGCCTGAGCATTGAAAACAACATTAGCAGGTTTCCCACAGCTAGAGACAAATGCAGACGTTGTTCTTGAATGAAAAAATAAGTGGAGATGGTGAGACAGAGAAGGAAACACCAATGAGAGGCAGCATCTTACAGACACCATAGCACACAGGACCCTGTAGCTGTACACCCAAGGCTCTTGAGAACAAGACAAAGGACTACTTCTCAATTAGTGGCTTCAGAGACATTGTGTATGGCAGTCACTCTGCCACTACAGAAACTCAAGAGTGGAAGTCTGCTATCTCTTCTTGAGGTGTAGTGCAAGAAGTTGAACTGTCTAAAATCTGTACCACAGAGCATGGCACAGAAGTGGGCAGCAGCACAGGAGACAAGGACGCACCAAGCATAATTTCAATACAGTCCCTTAAAATTCACAAAGGAAATGTCACACTTGGTGCCTGGTCCTCCGTGGTCTCATGTACTCTATGGATGCTCTGGAATCTGGAGATGGGCTGAGCAAGTAAAAGTGGGTCACCAGGAATGGGGGTCTGAAGGTTATGGCCCGGCCCTGGTGAACTCTTGAGTCAAAAGAGATGGTTCTCCCCTTCAGTTGTTTCTGATGGGTATTGTGGTCACACCTATATGAAAGCAACTAATATTCATGGATGTCTACGCCAGCAAGCTCTACACATCTGGAAAACAGTGAATGCTTCGGGATCCAGAGCATGCTACTGAAGCAGGATTCCCTTCCTCTCTAACGAGATTCAGTCAAGAAGATTAAATTGAATTTGCCTAGACTATATAGCAAACAAGTACAGATTTCCCAAATATGGTAGAAACAATTTACTATTTAACAGATAAAATATAGGCACCCCATTTCCAAAAGCCTCAATCCATGTAAAGATCACTTTCTGGCTACCACAGACTTTACTCCCCACCTTCCCCCTATACCTAACAGAAATTCAAATGCTGGGTGAATAAACTACAGTTTAACAGGATACAGTTTTTCCTAAGCTGCTCAAGACATCCATTTACAGCTTTAGAGCTATCATTTAAACCCATCGATGCCCTGCACTCTAGGTAAAACACACCCTTACCTCAGAATAAGCGAGGGTGATGTGCTCGTAGATCCCCTGGTGATGATGAATGGCATCTTCCAGGTCCTGCAGCTCGGAGGGAAGGTCTACCTCACCACAGGCCTTACACCATGAATCCACATTGCTCATGTACTTGAAGGTTAAAACAAAAGAAAAAGATTATTTCTACTGATCACTAATCATTTAGGTTGAAAGGGGGACACTTCCAACACGATATTGATAAGAGTTGTAGCTGAGGGAGAATGTAAGCAAATAATAACATGGTTGGATATCACTGGGCTGCCGGTGCAAGCAGCTGCAATTAACAGAACTGCTGGTACCTGTTGCTCATGGAGCCAGCATTGTCTTGCCTTGTCTGTCTGTCCTCTCCTGTTTTCCAAGTCCACACTGAAATTCTGCCTTCTACCTGCCTTGAACCCCAGCAATGGGGAACATCAAGCCCACCTTCCCCACTCCCCTCTCTGCCCAGGAGGGCTGAGCAGTAGGGTGGGCTTCACTGGGGGAGGGGCTGTCTGCAACTTTACTTTGCCTCTTGCATGCTTACAGGAAAACTGAGTCTCTCAAACTATTCAGCTCGGGCTGGGAAGGTCCAGGCTGTCTAATCTCTGGCTTTCAGAAGAAACTTCAGGAGGTGGAAACTGGTAAGGCAGCCTAGGATGCTCAGCTTGGAATGTTGACCACAATTCCAATCCTACCTCACTCCCCCCACCACTTTCAGAGCTCATCAATAGTGATAAATCACTGGCAAATGACCTAGGGAGATTCTATCAGAATCCTTCACAGTGGAGTGTCAAAAGAAAGTACAGAAAGCCCAATTAAAGAGCCAAATAGATGGCAATAGCTGATGGGTTTAACCTCTCTGAGGCCAGTCCCTCACAGTCTATGCTCAGCAGGGAAGGCAGAGGGTGGGCAGCTGGGACAGGGAAGGCAGTGTATAATTCTCAAGTACAAGGAGAACAACCTTCATGTGCTGTGGGATAATGCTCTTGTACACTGTAAAGATTTGTCGCTAATATTGGTTTAATAAAACACTGATTGGCCAGTAGCCAGACAGGAAGTATAAGTGGGCCAACCAGACTAGGAGAATTCTGGGACAAAGAAAAGGCAGAGACACAGTCACCAGTCAGACACAGAGGAAGAAAGATGAGAATGCCTCACTGAGAAAAGATACCAAGCCACGTGGCTAAACATAAATAAGAATTATGGGTTAATGTAAGTTGTAAGAGCTAGTTAATAATAAGCCTGAGCTAATAGGCCAAACGCGATTTATAATTAATATAAGCCTCTGTGTGTTTCTTTGGGACTGAACGGCTGTGGGACCAGGAGGGACAGAAACTTCTGTCTACATTCACATCATTCACAGTATACAGGAGCTTCAGACAAACAAGTTACCCGTGTAGCTACTGCTCATGAAAACCTCTGTACATGCAAACCTCAGAGTCTGAAGACATGGCAGCATCACCAGACAGCCTGTGGTTTCTGGCGGCTTCAAGCATCCCTCCACCACCATGAGTTCCACTGATGATTTCCATCACTTCTATGGAGTCTTCTAATGCTCTCAAGGCAATAGGAGTCATAATGAGATTACTCCAGACCTCTCCTCCCACACATACTACTCTGGCACATTCTAAGTATTTCTTGGGTAGCTTGTTCTATAAACGTCAATCAGGGCAGGTCGGATGTTGCTGAGTAATCTCCAGTGCTGCTTCACTTTCTCTTCCTCCGTTCATTAATAAGTCATTGTAAACCCTCTTCAAATATGAACTGGCTGGAGTTAGCCACCTAACTAATTAATAAGTCATCAGGTTCAAGTCAGCAATTAATTAGCTCATAGACAATAGCCACTGCCAAGCACCCCAACACAGACTTACAGTGTACAAAGAAGTAAGATGCTTTTTATGGAACATGCATTAATTAGATGCTACACTAGTCCACAATTGTTCCTCCTTGGAAAAACCAAGTGGTTGAAAATGAGACCAACATACTTGAGCACAAACCTCAGAGTTCATCCCTGTGTCTTATCTCACTTCATTTTCATTTCTAGATAATAATTGAATTCTGTAATAATAGTCTACTTTTCTTTTCTCCTCTGGCCATGGGAATCACGGGGCATGTGAGCACTTCTACACACATACCATGAATCTAGCTCAGAGGCTCCAATACAGAAACCTGGTGAAAACAGTTTAGCAAGCTTGGTATGAACCAAACATGCCAGTGATCACTCTGCATGCCAACAGCCTACTTCTTAATATACTATTGTTTCCAAACAGCTTTTACCCTAAATCCTTCCCATTCCATGAGAATATTGTTATCGCAAGCCAAGAATTAAGGCGAGACTCTGAAGAAAGGCAAAGAAGGTTTACTTAAAAAATAAAGTTAGTACAGGACTGTTCCATATTCTTTGATTGCTTCCAAAGGGATACTGAAGTGACAGTCTATTCTTTTTGATTATTTAACTCAGACACATGCCTAAATAACCCAAATGTATATTCCACAAGAGGACAATCATGTATAAATCATTGTTCTTTGTTTCATACATTGGTATGTATGCATTTGTGTGTGTTGAGGAGTGTGTGTATTCAGGTGTGTGTGTCTGTGTGTATGTATGAGTTCAGGTGTGTGTGTTCGGGTGTATGTGTTCATTCAGAGGGGTGTGTGTGTTCAGGTGTGTGTCGGTGTGTATGTATGAGTTCAGGTGTGTGTTCAGGTGTATGTGTTCATTCAGAGGGGTGTGTGTGTTCAGGTGTGTATGTATGTGTTCAGGTGTATGTGTTCATTCAGAGGTGTGTGTGTGTGTGTGTTTGTATTCAGGTATGGGGCCCAAGTGTGACACAGCATAGGCTCCTTGTTGTGGTCCTTGCTTTCTGGGGCTCCTGTTGCTCAAACTTGCATCCATTAGGCTGGCTAGCCTGCAGGCTGCTGAGGACCCCCATCTCTCGTTCTCGTCTCACCATCGGAGTTGTGGGATTACAGATATGCACTAATGCATCCAGCTTCATATAAATGCTGGGATTGAATTCAAGTCCTCATTCTTAGGTGGTGAGTGCTTTACCCACTGAGCCATCTCCCTACCCTAATAAAAACACACATCATTTTAATAATAAACATTTCCTTTTTATATGTTAATGAAAAGTGTAGTTTTATGTGAATATTACTATAAGGGCAGAAGAGCTATTCTGATGAGGACTGGCTCAAGTCACAGACCTCCATGCAAGGTCCAGGCTTAGGAGCATGGGCACATCCTGCTCAACAAGCTGTCTGGACAGTTATGCCTCTGGCTCCATTTATTCCACAAGGCTGACTAAGAGACGAAATGATCTTTAGCCTTATTTCATTTTGTTAAGAGCTGTGCAAATATCCAAGGATGACAAAACCATGGGTAGCTAATTTATTTTTGACTGTTAGAGCACAGAAAGCCATTAGTCACAGTTGAAACAAGGCAATCAGTGTTCTAGCTCACTCTACATAAGCTGGCTCAGCACTCAGTGCAGAGGCAATGGAAACATCTGCCTGTGGTCTAACCACGCAGTTGCTGGCCACATGTGCATGTGACCTACGGACACAGTGAAATATTTAATTCTCCTTTAATTCATGTTTATTTTTTATTACGATTCTATTACTAATTTTATTTAACCATAAGTGGCTTCAACAGCCACAAGTGGTAACTGGCTAGCACAAGGGACAAAAAGCTCTAAAACTTGGAGATTTGAAAAGACAGTAAAAAAATCAAGTCATTTTAATTTGTTGCTTAAAAATATAATTCAAAAAACTTGCTATGAAATCTTCCTGACACAAAGGGACTGCCCAGAGGACATGTCACATGACCAAGCTAAGTAAAGGCAGGTCCCTAGACAGAACCTACCATAAAGTCATAACACTGGAGGCCCGTCTTCCTGTCTACTACAAATTGACCCTCTGACTCCTGACCATCAGGTGAGACAAGGAGATGAGAGAACGGTGGGGACATCTTTGGAAAATGTGCATCTGTGAAACATCATTCTTGCTGATTTATAAAGGCATTGGCAGACACCAACGCAAGAGCTCATGGAGACAGCTGGGACGCCAAGCAGCTCCTTGTGGCACGCATCCCTCACAGAGAAGCCTGTTTTCATCAGCAAGGCAGTCCCTGGTCACGTATATGAGCACTGTGTCCCCTAATCACATTTAAGTTCCCCATGAAAATTCTGGGTACGATTCAAAGAGGTGGTTAAGATGAAAGTCTAAGTCATGGCGTCCACTTTTCTGCTCCTCTCTAGATGTGCTGTAGCTTAAGACAAAGAGCAGGCGGAGCCCACCTACTCCTCTCCTGCCTACCTAGCTTGGTGTAGTTTTCCCATGTTATAAGAATTCCTTGGGAGTTTCTTCTGTTTGGTAAGGGGGAAAGGAAACACTTGCAAAGGTAACCTACTGCTCCTCCTGCACTGGGTGTCTGGGCATAGGATTCACCAAGGTCAGAACACACGCAGTGCCCATTCTTCACCAGTCCCTCCTAAGCTCAGCCATGCCTCTTCTCTACAAGTGCAGAGACCTGGAGCACTGTGAAGCTCAATCAGGACCCCATGAGTTTCTCAGTAACATGGTCTTCCAGCATATTCTCCTTCAAGTGTATAAATTACAGTCATTCATTTCACCCAAATACCTTGGGCTCCTTCAACTTTGCTACACATTTGAAATGTTTAATAGTAGAACACAGATGAGGAGATGTTCCCACAACATGCATTTTTCTAGATTATTTCTAAGCAAATGAGAACAGCAACTGATGTTCTGGGTTTACTCAAAGGTCTAAATCCCTCCATACATACTACAGACTGTCTCCCATGACTGCAAGCCAGATGTCCTGCTCCTTGTCATGGAATAATATTTCAACTGTGCAAACATGTGTCACATTGTTTATGCTGGATTTATCTTTAATGGTGTCAGGATGTATTACACATGTTTGTGTTGCATTTGTTAATGATGTAAAGATGTGTTACATTTGTTTCACCTTGCCTGCCTAAGGCACCTGATTGATCGAATAAAAAGCTGAACAGCCAATAGCTAGGCAGAAGAGGGACAGATGAGGCTGGTGGGGAGAGAGAATAAACAGGAGGAGAAATCTAAGGTAGAAAGGAGAAAGAACTTGAGAGGAGGTGAGAACAAGAGACACGCCTGGGGCAAGAAGCCAGGCAGCTGACAGCCAGCCAGACATATAGACAGAAAGAAAGTAAGAAAAGGTAAAAAGTCCCGAGGCAAGAGGTGGATAAAGAGAAACAAGCTAATTTACATTAAAGAGCTAGCCAGAAATGAGCATAAGCCAAGGCTTTGCATTCAAAACTAATAATACCTCTCCATGTCATGATGAGGGAGCTGGTTGGTGGCCTAAGAGAAAACCTGGTACAGCTCCTAGTGTTTCTATCGTCTCCACGTATGTTTCTGGAGCCTGCCATCCCCACCAACAACTCAGCAGCTCTTGGTTTAGTGGGTTGTTACCGTCATAGCATGGCTGTTAAAGATGACAGAGGTAAAATGCACAGCTGTCTTTCTCTAGCAACGATGTCAGATGTTCAAGTGCATCTGCTCTGTACCTGTAGAGGCGGAGGTAGTTATGGGGTCATGGAGAGCACGATAGTTCATGCTGAAGAAGCCTGCTACTTTAACCCACGCTCCATGTGTGGGTTTGTTTATCCTTGGTCATAGAAATGGTTAAGTGCGTGGTTAGTAAGATATCCAACAGTGAAATCTGAAGGCCTCACTCATCACTTTCATGTGATGCCATTAAGATTTTTTTCCTGTTTATATTCCTTGCTTCATACTTTAAAGGTTTCTAGGGTTGAGATCATTGCTAATTACTATCTTGTGCAACACAAGACTGCCTTGCTGAAATCCTGGGCAAGCTGGGACCTCTGCTTAGTTTTATTGACAACTGCTTTGAGACGAAAAGAAACTGCCCTTCTCAGAACCAGCACACCAATCCTTACAAAGGCAGTCGTCTCCCTTCAGAAGAGAGAGAGCTGCACTGGCCTTCTTCCTTTGAAATAAGTCACCACCCACCATCCAACAGTCTTCACAGTGAAGGCTCCCTGCACTGTATGTCAGGGACCCGTAGAAAGGTGTTTCACTGATAGCATCCTCCCTGCAATAACGTCAGAGTCACAAGCCATCTCACTTTCTGCCGCCTTCCTTCCCCGGGGTCTTTTCAGACAGGCATACCTGAGCTGAGGTGTGAGACATGTGGCGGGATCTGTAAACCCTCTCTTAAACAAGAGTGTCAAACAGCTCCTCAGCCCATGAAACCATGAAAGGTGAGGTCAGGATCTAACAACACATAGTCAAGATGTGCAAACTGCCTGCCCAAAACCATTCCCACACAGCTCTTGCTGGCATGGCTTCCCTATGGCTGCAGAAGGCCAAAAGGGTGGACCTATCCTTTCCCATCTTTGCAGCGGGGCACCAGAAAGCCTCCCAATCCTGGACAAAGAAGTGAATGGGAAGGGTGTTGGTGTGGAGGGCCTCCAGGCAAAGAAAGGCAAGAACACCCACTGCCACCTCTGCCAAGAAGAGACACTGCCAATTGAGAGAGTAAGTGTGAAGCCAGGTGTACCTCTTAGAGTCATCATAGAAGGCCCAGCCAGCTGCAGAGATGCACAGCTGGCTGGGCTACCAAGGGCTGGGAGCACCTCCAGAGCACCCTGACAGAGAAGCTAGTTAGAGGTAGTCTACAGCTTGCAGTATTCCCATGCAGAGAATACAGAAGCAGGAGGCGAAGGAGTAGAGAGAAGATGGGGAGAAAGAACAGCAGCTCCCGCTCGCTATTATAGACGAAACACCGCTAGTGAGAAAACCTGGAATCTGAAACATCAGAGCTTACAAAACCGCCTTCTCAAACAAATATTGCAGAGCATTTTGGATGTTACAAGTAAGGATGTTCAATCATACATCTTTAGCTGAACCCTGACCCTTGACCAATTTCCCACGTATTTCAGGTAAGAGATTCCCAACATGTATTTATCACACACAGGGCAGAGACAGGTGGCTGTGTTCATGCTCTGAAACAATCTTCCCAAGCAAGTTTGTGGGGTTTTGTTTTGTTATTTTACAAAGGAAAGGAGAAACAACAACAGCAACAACAAAACCCTGAAAAACAAAAGCAAAGTCGGGCACTGTGAACACATCTACAATTCCAGCATGGGAGATATTGCACAGGTCCGGACAGTGTGAAGCCGGCTATGTGAGACAGCAAGCCCCAGGACAGCCTGAACTATACAAAGACCCCCTACCTCATATGCAAAATCAATCGTGAGCAAACAAAACAAATGTAAAGAGTTCAAAGTGTAAGTGCCTAAGTTTGCAGGGCACCAAACAAGCCAGCAAGGATTGCAGCTCAAGGATGAGAACAGCAGCGCTCACAGCAAATCTTGTCTGAAGACCGCTAAGACTCAGTTACACAAAAGGACTAGAGGGAGGCATGCTCTGGCTCTTGCTTTGTGGGCTGGGGGTTATAGACACTGACCTTTTCAGCCTTCTGGTGAAAGATGGAGGACATGTCCAACAAGGTGCTGCGCTCGTCCAAGGCTGCCGCAAATGCCTTCCACTCCTGCTCCAACTGATTCGCAATCTGCTTAATCTGCTGAGAGGCGTAGTGGCCCGACTCCACCAAGCGGTTGGCCACAGACATTATGCGGTTTATATTTACATACACGTTCTGCAGAGGAGGCAGAGGGAGAGGTTCAGTGAAGGATGCAGACAGGAGACTCCTTCCTAAGAAAGACAGGGAGCTTTTGTGGACAGCCGGCTAACAGTTCCCTAGTTCTGAAGCACAATCACCTGACATCCTACGTCAACTGCCTTACTCTCTGGATTTCCATAAACCCCGAGTTGGATTCCAAATTCTGTTTTTAAAGCTGTAAAATTATCAACTCACCGAAAGGCATAATTGTTAGCTACAAAACAATCAAACGCACAAGGGGCACACACAAATATACCATTATTACTCATTTCTTGGCTCCCAACCCTGCCCAGAATCCAGAGGGCAGGGTCGCTGTCAATCACAAAGACCTGAAGGAACCCACTAGAACCCAGGAATTGAAAAAGATGTACTCAGCAACCAAGGGCTATCTGTGTGAAGACAAGCTCTCCTTTCCGGATAAACCCGAGCCATGGTTTGTGCCAACAGAAACCCTCCTCAAAGGGCTCCACTTTCTCCCTGGAGTGTGAAGTCAGGCACAGCAGGAACGATGCTGCACTCCGAGGAAGGAAAGTTCTTCTGCTCTGCTGAAATTCCCACCCGAGTCTATCAGCTGACAGAGAAAATATGAGTATACGGGACTTTAAAAACAAAACAAACTTGCTTTTTCCTTTTTGTGAAGCAAGATTTTACAGCGTGCATCTTCCTGCTTCCACTCCTCTTTCAATTTACTGTTTCAGTCAAGGATGGGGAAACGTGGAGTGGAGGCCCACAATCAACAAATCCCAGGTTATCCACGTATTTTTACTTTTATGACATTGTCCTGTTCCTGAATCCTGCTGCTTACTCTTCGTCAGTCTGCCCAATCCCTTCTGTTGCGTCCTTCTCTGTCTTCCCACCCCCATGAGCCCACACTGCCAGTCTCTTCTTCCCTGCCATGGGTCCCTGAGTCCTAGCCCTAACCTAACACAATTCTCTCCTTTGGTCTTTCCTTGCACCCTTTTGTTGATCCTTTCTACTATCACCTGACCAGAACCTGGTGGAGTTGCTTTCACATGGGATTGACAGGCCAGGCAAATCCATCCCATATTCCTTTTCTAGAGACTCACAGACCTCGCAGGTCAAAAGCAGCAGCAGAGGCAGAAGGCACTTCAGGAGGCTGTGACGGCAGGTGAGCATATACTTCCTGGCTTGTGTGGGTATATTAATGCTTTAACCAGCTTCCTTTAAATTAAAATCAATGTTCTAGGGACTTGGGATGTCTCCCAAAGACTCATATGTTGAGCATGTGCTAAGCTTTGTTCTCAGCTGATGGCACTCCTAGGAGACGGGTCTAGCGACAGGGAGCAGGTATGCCTCTGAAGGGTCTGCTGGGACCCTGCTCCCTTCCCTTTGTTTGCTTCCTGGCTCCTATGAGACAATGCTGATCCTCACACACTTCCTGTCTTAGAATTATCAGTGTCAGAAATAAGAGCCAAGCAAGCATGAGCTGAAAGCTCTAAAACTCAGGCCCATATCTTCTCTGCTCTAGGCCGTGGGTCTCGGTTACTCTGTCACCATGGGGAAACGGAGCCCCATATCTTCTCTGCTCTAGGCCGTGGGTCTTGGGTACTCTGTCACCATGGGGAAACCGAGCCCCATATCTCCTCTGCTCTAGGCCGTGGGTCTTGGGTACTCTGTCACCATGGGAGAGACGCAGATGTAACACCTCGCATTTCCATATATGTTCCTCCTTCTGCCCCTTAACACCCCTTAAAGTGGCTGGATTTGCTAGTGCTGCTTTCTCTGATCCTTAAGAGAAAAGGCTACTGCACACAGTCTGTCAGGAGAGTGCACACGAGGCTCTCAGTTAGAACTTTAGAATAAGAGAAGAGCAGTCCACTGAAATGGTCCTCCTGAGGAAGCATGGATGGAGATCATCTGCAGACTCAGTTACACAGTCCTTCGTCATTTTCATTTCCTGAGCAGACTACACCAGCCTTTGTGCTTCCCATTTCCCACAACTCCATCATTTTCAGCACAACCAGGAGCCTGGTGGCCCACACAGCCCTACAGAACCCATACCACATGGTCCTGGGCCACCCTGACTACAAGTACCTATGTCTTGACTTGATCCTGAAGCTTGTATGGTATGGTAGAATGAGCGTTATTCCTGGTATTCCCTTCACAGGGTTCCTTTAGAGATGGCCTATCTATGTACTTTTAAGTAGTCCTTTAATAAGGTTCCTCAAAACTCTACCGACAGTAGCACTAAGGACTGGAAGCTAGTGGGCCTCATCTGGCATGCATGATGGCTGATGACTGGTGGAGGTTCCAGAATGAGGGGCAAGGAAAGCCCAGGAAGCTCCAGAACTGCTGTCACCAGCACAATACAAAGTGATCACATCCTAACTGAAGCTTAATTGAGAAAAGCAACACAAACGTACTGCAGAAAAGAAAAAAAATGCTTACATCTAAAGAAAGAAGGGAAGTGAGGTGGGAAGGAGGGAAGAAGGGAGGGAGAAAAGAGACATCGCTCCTAGCACCTTCAGGAGTTCTACCTACTTTAATTAGATAACATTGAAAGTGTTAATTATGGTTTCTTGAGCATTAACTACATCTTGAAAGCCACACTAAAGTGTTTTATACATACAGAGTAAATAACACAATATATCAAAGAAAGACTATGTACCCGCTTCATAGATTAGCAACTGAGGGTCAAAGAGGTCAAGCAGATTGCCCAAGGTCACAGGTTCTGACAACAGCTTACCATACAATTCATAGCAAAATGATTGTGCTGCGTCTGAAGCTCCATTGCATGCGGGTGGCTGGTCCCAATCTCTGTGTAGCTGTTTAGAAACAGGCCTTTGTTGTGTGTGATCCAGTCAAACATCTACCAGAAGGAAAAAGACAACTCAGAATCACTGCGGAGAGAGAAAGGGCTGGGAGAGTGGGGATGGGGGGAGGCTTGCCTCAGAGCTTCCAGGAGTTTATGCCTCCGAGAACAAGCGAGAGCGTCTAAGGCAGCAGATCCTTAAGTGTTGTCTCATGGAAAGGAACTCAGCTGGCTCCCTCAACCTAACAGAAGCTCCTGTCTTCTGTGCCCAGGCCCCTTGGTCTAGAAAGTGGCCCATGCTTCCTACTGCTTTGCCTTTGAAGACACAAGGCTGGCCCCAGGACTTCTGGGTCTCTCTGTGCTAGGATCTAAGCAGAGATTACTAACAGCTGAAACAGCTCACTCATGCAAGACAGACAGAAACCTGAGCAAATGCAAACAATGAAATATCCAAATGTTTCAACGGACTTGAGAGTTTTCAGACTCGGTCTCATGTAAGCCAGTGAGACTGGCTGTCAGCCATCTAAAAGCCCTTTCAGTATCCTGTACAAGAATTTCCTAGTGGAGTTTTTCTTTTACTTTGCAGTATGTTTACCAGCCCATGGAAAACAAAACCACAAGGTTAAGAGTAATTTACTTCACCTACGTCCACGGCTTGCAAACCATTCCTGTTTGCAAGTGTCCTTCCTTTTCTTTCACATTGCAAAGAACACATGATCTGGTAATGAACGAGCATTCACTGTGACCAGCGGGTGTCTCTAGTACACAAGAACGACATGAGAACATCAACCGTTACTGCCCGCATCATCTAGAAACCCGTTCTCAGCGGCATCACTCACCGTCTGCTACAAAGGACACAGTATAGGTCTGAATAGGGTTTGCTGGCTTTGTTGGAGGACAGCTATCAGAAAATCTATACGTAATCATTGCTTTTAAGAATACAATCATGCAATGTGTACTTGCTTGCCTTTCAGATACTCTTCATCAAATCACTGGTAGTTTTAGCTCGGACTTTCTAAAATAGCTCTGTGAATAAGACTGGAGGCCAGGTTTAAGGATGGCCTCCGAATGAACATGAACTACAGACCTATTAACTTCCTCCTTCTCCGTTTCCTCACATTATCTCATCGGTCTTTGCCCCGAGACCCAGTGACCCAGCAGCTTCCCTGTCAGGCTGGCACCCCCCTCCCGGCTTTTACCTTCTCAGCATCCTGTTCAAACAGCCGCAGCTGGAAGCACTGGTCCAGCTTCAGTTTCCGCAAGTGCCACATCTGATGCAGATGCTGCCGGGTGGAGTGCAGACGGTCCAGCATGGTGGACACCTTGGGCAAAAGGTTCTGCAGGTCCGCATTGCCCGAGCCAGAGTTCTTTTTTGGAAAACTCTCACTGCTCTGAATCCGTTGGAGCAGCTTCTGCCCTTCTAAATCCAGGTCCTCTATGGGAGCCTTAATCACTTTCTTCTTCAGCTGGGAGTGTTCCTCAATCATGTTCCGAGCCCCCTCTAGGTCCTGAGGCAACTCCTTCTTTGCGAGAATATCCTGAAGTTCCTCTAGCCGGGACAGCATATGGGCTGCACTGCTAATGTAGTCTTCGAAAGCTACTCTGATTTCAATCCATTCTTCATGGTTGTATTCCAGGCAGCCATCGAACTCGGGAGTTAGCTGGGAAGGATCAACTACTTTGGTAAGGCCTTCTAAAGAGACCATATTTGTCTTAAGGGAAAAAAAAATGATGTATGAGAAGCTGAACCAATTTTACGTGGTCACATCATCCTGTAACTTACAGTGGTCACACATGGGTTTTCAAAGTTAAAAGTCACCTGCTCATGGAAAACCCAGGCTATGTCTGGCTCTGCCTTCCCAGAACAAACATGGAGGTGAGGCACATCATCAGCATGATGAAAAACTCCATTAAAGTAACAACACTTCAGTCAGAATGCCTAGTAGCATAGAATTGTGAATTTCACAAGCCCCAAATCAACTAGATTTCAGTGGAGAATGAGAAGAGGAACAAAACCTTAAGCTCACTAATACCTCAGGCTTCACAACAGAGCTGGTGAAAGTGATTTCACAGAGGAAGACCTAGCTGGGGAATACTGCCTTCCCTGTGATAGCCTGCTACAATCCGAGCAGGGGAATACCTCCTTCGCTGTGATAACCTGCTACAATCTTGAGCAGTCTGAATGCTGCACATAGCATGCCCTATAACCCAATTTAACACCAATGGTACCCGAGTTTATTACTGTCTAAGCAAGGACTCTCGACCTCACCTGATGCATCAGACGGGGAATCAGACGGATACTGATCTGATGCCTCAAGAAAAACTTGAGTTTGGGTTGAATAAGATGCAAATGCAAAGGAGGAGATGGATGGTCTGGCCAAGCACCACCTCCAGCAGACACCTACAGAAACCTAGAACATCTCCATGCTGGGGGGCATAGGAAACAGGACAGGCAGCTGTGCTGAAAGAGTGGCTCAAGCCTGAGCTGCCTTTAGCCTGCAGCGGTCCAGGAGACTTATGCCTATCACCTGCTGGACCATCAGTAACCTCCACGGAGGCAGCCAGAGAGGCTGGGAACTGTGCAGAGACAACCAGGTCAGGAAGAAGATGGGCAGGCACCTTCAGGAGCCCAGAGTAAGAGGCTAGTAAATGAGATTAGTAAACTCTTCTATGAGCGCAAACTACCACTTATTACTTAGAACATATGTAATTAAAATTCATCACACTTTAAATTTTCCATTAAGCAAATATCTAAGACCCAATAAATTAACTTTCAAAATGACTATTATAAATAAGGATAAAAGTATACTATATATTTCACTCGAATCACTTGAAAGTAGTTTCAAATTTAAATTAAAATCAAATTCTAATTCCAGATAGAAAAATCAGCACTACAGAAAGACATTTTAAAATCAAGTCATGAACACAAGCAGACACTGAAAAGTACAGCAACTGATACATTGTTACTATGTAATATTATTTACCTTAAAACATGATTCTTGTACATTGAAACCTAATATCCAGACAGAGATGGCAGAAACAGCAAGCTCTTCATTCCACCAGGAACGGTTATAATTTATTACAAGAAACTATCCCAGTCCTATACAGAACAGAATCCGAGCCAAGCTTCAAGCTGCCTGGAATACTTTCCTCCTATAATCATCATATTAAACTGACCACATCAAAAGCCTTGTCAGAACTGCAGTGGCTTAAGGAGTGGAGGCTCGCAGTGGGAAGGAAAACATATTAGCAGGCTTTGGTTTACTTTTTATAACCACCTGACAGCTATCGTCCAGGTCTAGCTGAAGGCAGAACTGTACAGTCCTAGAATGATTACCTCCGCTTGTACAAAGGAAAGACTCAGCATGTAAAGTGGCCAGCAATTCTCCCCACTATCAATGATAGGATAAACTCAATTCCTCTGCCATTTCCTCAGCTCCAGGATAAAGCAGCCACCACACAACCCTGGGCTGACGGGGGAGCTATTCAGGTGAGGTGCCAGGAACAGACTTCTTCCAAGGAACAGCAGCTCCATACCCCAACCCCAGAGAACGGAAATCTGAACCTGAGTCAAAAGCCATCACTGTGGGATGAGGAACGAAGCCTTTTACTTTATGCATTAATTAATTCTACTTATTATATGTATATAAGACATGTAGGTCCTGCTCAATAAACGGCTTTTAGACCCTCATCAGTCCACCATCACGAGGATACACCAGCTTATTAACCACGTCTTTGAGTTTAGGCTCTGGCTACCCAGAGAATGTTACCTCAAATTCGAATTTAGAACTGCCAAAATTCGTCCTCTGTTTCTGCCAGAAGTTGTCAGGCTTGATTATCAGAGCAATGTGGATGCAGCAAGGGAAAGACTCCTGCAAGATCTTCAGCAGCGGCTTGATGGAGTCCCACTTGGAGCCGCGCATGTCCACAATCACTGTGAAACCTCGCTTGCAGACCTCTTCACTACAGAGAGAGAAAGAGGTTGGGGAGGTTAGAGAGATGGCTCAGCTAGTAAGAGCACTTGCTGCACAAATATGAGGACCAGAGTTCAAGTCCCCAGTACCCACATTAGAAAAAAACTGGGGTGTTTTAAGATGGAAAGCACTGACTGTTCTTCTAAGGGACCCACATTCCTTTTCCAGCACTCGGTAGCTCACAGTCATTTCTAACTCCAGCCCAGGGAATCTAAGACCTTCTTCTGGCCTTCATGGCTACTGCAGGGGACAGGGGAGGCAGTGCACAGTTATGACAGTCAGGCAAAACACTTACACAAACAAAACAGATGGGGAGGAGGCATGTGGCCATGCATTCCTGTAATCCCAGTACTGTGGAGGATGGAGACAGAAGGATCCTGGGGCTTGTTGGCTGCCAGTCTAGCCCCAGGCTCAGAGACACTCCAGGGTAAGGCCAAAAACATCAGAGCAGGATATCTGAGACCCTCCTCTGACTTAACCTTCCAAAACCATGCCCACTAAAGTGCACAGAGACACTCCAGGGTAAGGCCAAAAACATCAGAGCAGGTTATCTGAGACCCTCCTCTGACTTGACCTTCCAAAACCATGCCCACTAAAGTGCATCTACTATACATAACATCAGGTATGCTCCTGTGGAGTCATATGGACACGAGAGAGAGAGAGA